>CM061223.1:95862950-96100464 GCA_030844895.1 Ambrosia x helenae
ACTAATCAGATCTCTAGCGTCCAGATATTCTAAACTCATCAGTATCACATACGATCACTGCAGATGCAGAAGTAGGATCATAGACCCAGAACCTCATATCCTTCAAGCAACCCCTATCCATTGGCTTGGTCAAAGGGAATGGTCTTCAATTTTTCAGTAGGTGGCCACTGAACCGTCTTGAATGGCTTTCCATCAGCACCTCGCACA
Source organism: Ambrosia x helenae (assembly GCA_030844895.1). Lineage (NCBI taxonomy): Eukaryota > Viridiplantae > Streptophyta > Magnoliopsida > Asterales > Asteraceae > Ambrosia > Ambrosia x helenae. The sequence goes on from CM061223.1 coordinate 95,863,158, forward strand.
CCTTTATACTTCACCAACATAGAGCTTGCAATCTTCATATCCCTGAAATTCACCTTCGCTTGCTCCTGAATCTTCTTATGAATCATTAGTCCAATCCTATTTCTTGGATTTCTCGTCTAATTTATGAAGGAGCTCTTGCAAGTTCGGTCAGATCAATCTTGGTCCAGGAGTTGAAGGCAGAAGTGGAAGCATAGTACTCAACTGCTCCATTGCCTCTATGAACAACAAACACTCCCTTATCATCGTTATATCTCCAACACTCTATACCAGTTCGATTACCATAAGTATCGTAACGATAACTGGTGATTGTAACATATCTTTCAGGATGCTCCTCCATTGGGTCAATAGATGGTTCAGCTAAATTCTTGAGAACATAGGCACTTCCAGGACGACGATCTCTCACTCTGGGAACCTGATCTTCGAAATACTTCTTCATGTGTTCTTCATGTTCTTTTTCAGATCTTTCACGTTCAGCAGGGTTAATACTTTGTCAACAAAAGATGATGTCTCTGAAAATTCCTTTCCAAACTTGTTCTCCAGTTTCTGAGTCAAGTTTGAGTAATCTGGCTGAAACATCACCCAATCCAGTTTCCAATTCAGTAATCTTTTGCTCCTTTTCAGTGACCGTCTCCATCAAACTCTGCACCAGGGCAGTTAGCCATACATTCTCAGTCTGTAACTTCAGTACTCTAGCTTGTAACCTGTGAACATTCACTTCAGCAAAAACATCTTCATCACTATCAATCTCTTCTTGATTTGCCTCTCTTTCTTCTGTCATCAAGAATTCAACATCCACACGTTTTCCCTGCTCTTTATCAGCTAGAAAGGCCATCTGGGCCTTTTGAAAGGCTTCCTCATCAAAGAGAACCTTACTTGAACCAGAAGCACCAGAAGATCCAGCTTCCTCATTTAGTCTTCCTGTAATTGGTGCCAGCATCAGTCATGACAGTATCAGCAGCAGTAGAAACGGTCTCAGCAACAGAACAGAAACATCAGCAGTAACATTCAACCTTGGATCTCTTCTGCTTCTCTTCCTTGGCCTTAGATCAGAACTTGGGTCTTCATCAACTTCAGTATCAACAACAAATGTCTCAGCTGCAACATCGGATGGAGGAATCCTTTGTTCAGCCTCTCTAACGTATTCAATATGCTTGAAAGCACTTCTGCTTGAGGAATAACCATCTCAGAAGCAGTAGTGTCAGGAGCTTCAGTCACGATCTCTTCTCCAATTAACTCTGTCTCAGCTTCGGTTACCGACTTTATTTCAGCATTTTCAAGAATAAAGTCATCTATCTCATCATCATTTAGATCATCAAACTCAAAGTTCTCAAACTGATCGTCGTCATTTCCTGTAGTCTGTTCATCATCTTTCACTTCTTCCGCATCTTCACTTTCCACCTCATCTTCACTTTCCACCTCAGTCAAATCTACGTTTTCAGGAGGAGAACGTTGTTCTGTAGGTGGTGGTTCGACAATCTGAACATCATGCTCTTCAGCAACAAGAGCGGATGGCAAGTCTGATGCTTCTTCCACTATCTCACTAAACTTTCCAAACTTGACCAATGGAAGTTTCCCGGTAAACACCTGCCTTGAGTCTTTGCGGACCTGCCTAATTAATCCAAAAATTAGAGAAGACATGCATTTATTATCATAAGTTTCAACTGTCCTCTCGAGCTTGGGATACTTGGATTCTAGAATCATTTGCACAAATCTCGTAAACTTGTAAAAATACTTCTTGTTGAGAGTCTTCACATTTGACAACATGTCCTCAAAGATGCACTTTGAGTAATTGTAATCCCATTCCTCAATCAGCGCCGCAATCCCAGAAGCATATTTCACTCCCATCTGATCTAGTCCACTTTTGTTACCACCCAAACTAGCCAAAAACATATGTACCAATAGTCTCCAATAGCTCGGAAACAATTTCTTCAAGTATGGTGGTGTTGACAGTTCACCTTCATACCCCATCCTTTGCAAGACAGGAACAAGCTTATCTTTCGAAAAACTGACAGGATCATCTGGAGAGTCACCGAAAAGTAAAACGTCTCGAACATCTTGCTCCGAAATAGTCACCTCAGTTCCCGAACCCTTGAACGAATCAAAGTGTCTCCCTTGTTTGCCACTGAGTTGTTCCAGAATTCAGTGATCCGGTCAGTGAGAACGACTGGATTTTCTCTCATAGCGTGTGAAACTCTACATGTGTTGAGCCCCACAATCAAAGACTTGAATTCCTGCAAATATTCTTCAGGAGGATCAAATAGATAGCACACAACATTGTGACTGTTCTCGAACTTGGGCACATGAGGAGTTGTCATTTCTGCACAAAACAAGTTGGATTAGACATCAAGATTGATCAGGTTTCTGATGTCACCTTAGCGGATTCAGGAGAGTGGGTTCGTGGCGGGGCAAGCGGTACTTAGAGCAGAGTCGAACAAGGTGGCAAAGCACGCTAAAGCGTGCGAGGATAACCAACATGCTTTTGTCCCTCTGGCTTTTGACACTTTTGCTCATTGGCACGAAGCGATCAGGTTTCTGACGAGATCCAGCGGGTGTCCACAGCAACTTCTCGACTCCCCAGGGGCAAGGATTTGTATTCTCTAGATTAGGGTTCTCTATTCAGAAGGGGGTGGCGGCGCAGCTTGTTGCCCGACTACCTTCTATTCTTATGTAATTTGCCCTTTTGTTGAAATAAAAATGCTATCGATAAGATTTAAACGTCAAGATTTTAAGATAAAAAAAACATGGTTTTTATGGCCCCCCTCTCTTTCAGATTTTCAAGGATATTTGGGTCCATATTGATGTCTGTTTAAGGTCTATTGGGCTTCACATCAACAAACGGGCCCAAATTATTTAAGTTCGAGTAATTCAGGGGTGTTCGAGGGTAGTTTGGCAAAATTGCAGGCGAGTTCGAGGTGGTGGAATAAGTTCAAGGGTACTTTGGTCGTTTGCAGTCTGAGTTCGATGAGTAATTTGAGTTCAAGGGCATTTCAGTCATTTTCCATCTGAGTTCGACGACCAGGCATGGATTCGAGGGCATTTTGGTCATTTGCCAGCTGAGTTCGATGACCATGTCTGATTTTGAGGGCATTCTTGTCATTTGCCAACTAAGATCAAGGTCATTTCAGTAATTGTTGAATGAGTTCGATGACCAGGTTTGAATTCGAGGGTAATTTGGTAATTTTCCCTCATCTGAGGTCGAACTCCCAGCGTGTGGAAGTCACGCGCCACCGCCTGAAACGATTGAATTTCACCATTTCGTCGCCGATGATCATTCCAACGCCTCTAACAACCTTTCACACCTGCAAATCACTTAACAAACACCACAATCATAACAGAAATCATTAAATGAAGATTTACCTTCTTACCCTTCTTTTTCTTCCTGAATATGTTGATGAACAAGAACAATGAGAAACGACGATGTGTATGTGTGTGAGAGAATATGAGAGATTAAAAATTTTTGATTATTGTGATTTTGAAAACAACCCCTCCCCGCCCCCTTTTTGTCAGTGGCCTACCAAACGTGTGGTGGGCCCATCTCGTTTCCCAATGCCCGCTTGAAATCAATTGAGGTGTGTTTTGTGACCAGGTCCAAGTCAGATCGTGAACTGGCCTAACGTAAACTTAGATAAAATTTATCTAAACAAAATACTTAGAAGATATTTTTGTCACGAGATCAAATCACTGTGTTTCATGCTGAGCTACACTTATCGACTCTAATCTACTTGGGTCGGTCTTAGCAATTGCCAGTACATTTGTCCCCTTAAACTTATTTCCTTAGGCCTTCTCGTACGATGATCTATGATATTATTTATCATGTTTTAGTATATTTGGTACGAACACTCAAGCAAGTCATAATCAAATCCTAGAATATTAAGTGGTACACTCTATCATGCAAGCAGTTTCCCTACCACATATTTTTCACAATATCTGTTCTAGAATTCTAAAACCTTGACTGGGACTGGATTGAGAGAAGAAAAGAATAGATCAATAAGAGATTTAGAGTAATACACAAGTCAGATGATTTCTCAAATGACAAGGGCTTTGGGTTTTGGACTCTAGAGGGTCTCTTTTATAACATCCTGACTGTCTCCAGGTCAGCGTATATCTGGATGCAGCAGAGGAGCAGCCAGGACATCTTTGGACACTGAGGTCTCTTTTAGGTGAAAGATGATCTATAGCACGACAACGAAAAACTAGGTCAACATACATCTGGATGCAGCAGAAGCTTTCGTTGCCTAGCATCTCCAGGTCTTTGCTTACACAAAACAGAGGAGATACATTAGTTTTTCAGAAAAGGTTTCAGACCTAGACCACAGTGTTATGCTTCAGGACATCACACCAGCATTCAAATAGAGATTGTACCTGATTCCAAGTGATGTTCCTTACTGAGGTCGTGTCTTTATCTTTAAGTGCTTCACAAGATCATTAACATTTCAGCCATCAGGACCAAGCCTACCAACATATCACACTAGAGCCAAACTGTTTCGATACACGTCTTACGTGTGTCAGCCTTAATCCAACTTGTGAAAATTCATTTCATCTCTTGTTTTTGACACTAGAAATGTTTTGATGTTTTCTTAGGACACATCCCCCTAAATTTGTGCTTAAAATAGAAATTTAAAGAACAAATTTACAAACCTAAGACTAAGAAAAACCAAGAGACCTTTTTTTTTTAAAGACCAATTCAATCCTCGAAATGGACCATTTTGAGCAGTGCAGAGAGAGCTTCAAAACGAGCTCGATTAACAGGTTTTGTAAACAGATCTGCGACATTGTCGTCAGTGTGAATGTGTGTAGGCACAATTAAACCTTGGTTAAAAGAGTCTCGGATGAAATGTTCTTTTATGGCAATGTGTTTTACTTTTGAAAATTGAACTGGATTTCTCACAATTTGGATAGCAGCATCATTATCACAGTAAATAGGAGTAAGAGAGAAATCCAAACCGTAATCTACCAACTGATGTTGTATCCAGATAACCTGAGAACAGCATGCGGAGGCAACCACATATTCAGCTTCCGCTGTTGAAACGGATACTGTTTGCTGTTTCTTACATTGCCATGCAATGAGCTGATCGCCTAAGAATTGACACCCCGCAGAAGTAGATTTCCTGTCAATGTCACAACCTCCAAAATCGCTGTCAGAAAAAGCATCTAATTCAAAAGGAGAATCCCTAGGATACCAAAGACCAAATCTGGGTTTCCCTTAAGGTATCTAAAGATTCTCTTGACAGCATGTAAATGAGAAGTTTTAGGATTAGCCAGGTACATAAGCGAACCAATCATTGAACGATAAAGTGTTTCTTCTACGGCTTCTCCTTCCAGATCTTGAGTTAGACCTGGTCTCTCAGACATTGGTGTGTCGGCTGGCTTTACATCATTGAAGCTGAATTTTGCAAGAATGTCATCCACGTATTTTCCTTGATGAATCAGGATACCCTTAGAGTTTTGACAAACTTGCAGACCTAAGAAAAAGGTCATTTCACCAAGAGCACTCATCTCAAACTGCTTTTTCATCACCTCTTCAAATTCCTTGCACAGAGCATCATTGGTGGAACCAAAGATGATATCATCCATATAAATTTGCACCAGAATGCGATCGTCATTCACTGTCTTGAAGAATAGAGTCTGATCAATAACACCACGAGTGTATCCATTAGCAAGCAGGTGTTCAGTCAAGGTAGCGTACCAAGCACGAGGTGCCTGATGTAACCCATACAACGCTTTGTCTAGCTTGTACACATGCTCTGGATATTTTGGATTTGTGAAACCCGGTGCTTGACCAACATAGATTTCTTCTTTCACAGTACCATAAAGAAACGCAGTTTTAACATCCATCTGATAGACAGTAAATCCCTTAAACGATGCGTAAGCAAGGAAAATTCTGATTGCTTCCTATCTCGCAACCGGTGCATATACCTCATCATAATCGAGTCCCTCAATCTGTCTGAACCCTTGCACAACCAACCTAGCCTTGTTTCTTACAATGATCCCGCTATCATCTCTCTTGTTTCGGTAGACCCACCTTGTGCCAAGAGGTCGTTTTCCTAGAGGCAATTCAACTAGCTTCCAAACCTTCAGTTTCTCAAACTGATTTAGTTCATCTTGCATCGCATCAACCCAACTTGGTTGTCACATGGCCATAGCAGTAGCCTTTGGCTCAACTTGAGAAATGAAGCACGAGTACAAGCATCTGTTGATGTCACCAGTTTGACTCCTTGTGAGAACACCTGCGTCTACTGGACCAATGATGTTTTCCAGTGGGTGATCTCGTTGAATGCTTGTAGGAATGGCTATGTCTGACACTGAAGAATCTCCAAGTAGAATTGTAGCACCACCTGTTGCAGTTGCTTCTACAGTATCATGATCAACTTCGACTGTGTCAATATGCTCCACCGTGCACTCAATAGGAATAGGATCATGGAATGTAGGAACAGAAGTATCATCAGACAAATTTTCATCATCGGCTTGTTGCACAGGATCCGTAGTGGGAATGAATGGTTCGGTAGGAACTGAGAGTGGCTGTGGTAATGAAGATGTAGGTATAGCATCCCCCTCATCCTTTGCATCATTGATCATGGAGGATGAGGTTCCGGCAGTGGAAGTTGAGGAATCTGCGAAACCTGTATTCACACCACTAGAAACATCGTCAAAGATATGAAAAGATCGAAAGAGAGTTTTATAGTCAAATAACCAGTCTGGACCCACTCTAGCATCTGTTGCATTTTCTTCAAGCCAACGCACGTCAAACGACTCTACGATTTGCCTAGTTTGTTTGTTATAGACCCTATATGCAGTCTTGCCAGCATAACCGACAAAATAACAGTCGTCAGCTTTCGCATCAAACTTTGGTGTAGCGTCCAGATGCAATAGTGTACACGGACAACCAAAAGCACGAAAATGCTTGACGGAGGGTTTAGTACCAAACAGCACTTCGTATGGTGTTTTCATTCGAGCTTTGTTGACTTGAACTCGGTTCTGCACATAGCAGGATGTGTTGACAGCCTCCGCCCAGAAGAATGTCGGAAGCTGGGAGTCACACAACATTGTGAGGGCAGCTTCAATTAAGGTGCGATTTCTTCTTTCAGCAACTCCATTCTGCTGTGGCGTCCTTGCTGAGCTGAATTGACGCGCAATCCCTTTCTGAGCACAGTAATAGTTTAACTCTGCATTCTTGAATTCAGTTCCATTGTCACATCGAATGCCCTTTACTTTTAAGTTGGTCTGATTCTCCATCAATATGATAAACTGTTTTACTATTTCTGCAGTCTCACTCTTGTTAGCCAAAAAGAAAACCCAAGTAAAACGTGAGTAGTCATCAGTTATCACTAAACAATATGCTTTACGAGAAATGCTGAGTACATTCACTGGGCCAAATAGGTCCATGTGGAGTAACTGCAGCAGAGAATCAATAGTGTTTACCAACTTGGAGTGATGTGGCTTTCTATGATGTTTTCCTCTGGCACATCCAACACATTTTTCAATTGTTATAAAATCACGTACTGGTAGATCCCTTACCAATCCCAGTTTAGCCACTCTGTTCAAGTTTTTAGCATTTGCATGTCCAAGATGACAATGCCATAGAATGGCAGTATTTTGAGAGACTTTTGAGAAAAGACATGTGACGTTATCAGAGGGAGGTTTGTTCATGTCAATGACATAAGCGTCACCTCGACGATCCGATTTCAGTAATACCCATTCATCTGGAATGACGACTCCAGGTTTCAATATTAAACATCCTTTGTCAGTGAAATGAGTTGAGTAGCCATTATCACAGATTTGTGACACACTTAGTAAACTATGCTTTAATTCAGGAACATAATTTACCTTATTAAACTGAAGAGCACCATTTCTTAGCGTTCCTCTTTGTGTTATCTAACCCTTCTCGCCTCCTGCGAAGGAGACAAATCCACCATTGAAAAATTCAACATCGGTAAGCTGGGACAAGTCTCCTGTCATGTGCCTTGAACATCCACTATCAATGTACCAGAGACGAATGATAGTCCTCCACAGCCGTTCTTGCACATGATGCAGGATTAGTTAGTCATAGGTACCCAGGCCATAGTTGTTTTGGGTACACCGTTGGTATCCATATATTGGACTTTTATCCATTTCATGTCAACAGGTGAAACATTAGCACAGAGATTAGATTTATCATTCACAGAACAAGAAGAACCTACAGACGGGGAAGAGATTGGAATAGAGCATTTTGGTTTCCAGTGAAATTTGTGTTTAGAAAACATTCTTTTGTTCGATCTGGATTCTGTCAAGTCAGTCAGAGTCTGAGAATTTAATCTTTTACCAGACTATTTAAACATTTTATATCTATTCTAATCACCATCAGAAGGCTTCACCTTGGATTTGTCATTCCACATTGCCTTAGGCTTCTCAACCTTCATTGGCTTGGTATGATTATGATTCCCGTTTGGAGCCTTCTGATGTTTCCATCTTGCAAGATTTTGTTGATTTGTTTTACAATTCCTGGAAATATGTCCTGGGATTCCACATGTGTAACATGTATGACGTTTTACATGTGGATCCCTCTGAGATCTTGCATACTTTCCAGGCTCAAAGAGCTTGGAGACATCTCTCTACCTGTGTGATGCTGTTTTGGAATAATGTGTCCTTTGTTTTGAAAAATTCTGTTTTTCATATTTTGGTAAAACATGTTTTGGTGGGACATATTTCCCTGTCCGGTCCTTACTGGATTGTTTAACCAAAAGATTTTTTGTTTTATCACAAGCATGTGGCAAAATAACAGAATCTGAATGAACAAACAAAGAGTCAGACGAAAAGTCACAAGGTTTTATGCTCAAAACAAACGAGCCCACACAAATATTGTTGTCTTTATCAGAAATTGAGAAATTGTTTTTCTGATTTTTATTATTAAATACAAGTGAATCAGTGTCATTGACTTCATCCCCATCATCTACCCAATCCTCAACAATCACAGTTTCTGCACAAGAATCAACCGAATTAGTAACATTCACATTATCAGAAACATCTAAGCAATTTTCTGTAGAGAAGTTTTCACCCACAGAAGAAGTGGGAGATTCAAAAGATATTGAGCACGTTTGTTCTGAATCAAATGAGTTTGAAGTAGACACAGAAACATATTCATTTACTTTGGTCATGTCTTCAGATGATTATGTGGTTTCACATGACTGATAGCTAGATGAGTCGGTCTTTCCTGAGTCTGGATCAGAGTCAGACTCAGGTTCAGTCACTGACGAATCATCTGAGTGAGGCTTAGAATCGGTCAGATTATTTTCACTGTTTGCTCTTTGCTTTAGACAAAGCTCCCTAATTTGCTTCATGAAATCAAACTCATAGCTAACACTTGAGTTTTGCTGGGTGGTCGGAGCAAGAATTGGTTCATTGACTTGTATGTCTTCATGTTTAGACTCTTTAGACACACATAGTGATTCATCAGATTCAGATGAGGAGGGAACCTCATCGTTGCTAACCTCAAAAACTCAATCAAACTCTTTATTTTTCTCATAATTTAAGGTCTCAGTCTGCTTTGAAACATCTTGAGACTTGACAAATGTTTTTGAGGGAGCCTACTCTTGCTTAGATTGTTTTTGTTTAGGTTTAGAGATTCTAATTGGGATTGATGCAGGTTTAGTGACTTCAACTTGATCCCCTGATGGTCGACTGGTTGGCTCTTCTATTGGTGGACCATATCCTTTCACAAGAAGAGCCAACAGTTCTTCATCCGACATATGAATTGAGGAATAATTTTAATTGAAAGGTGGAGGAATTTCCACAAAGCCAATTCCCTTATTCCTCACTTCCTTTGGTCTGTACTTTAACTGGGTATTGATCATTTTTTTCAACTTTAGGACTAGAACAATCGAATTTTTTGAAATGAAAATCTGCATTTTCAAATTTTGATTTTAAGTCGATCAATTCCGTGGTCAAAGTGTCAGACAGTCGTTTGAAGTGTAAATTTCGACATTTATGATCACTCACCTCCTGATGCAAACGCTTGATATCAAGTTTTTGTTTTTCGACCATTTCTTTATAGGAGTTAAATTTCTTTTTAATGTCCCAAGTGGCCATCTTTCATATTCAAGCTGTTTGTATGCGGAGAGAGTTTCTTCTCTAAAACCCTTAATTTTAAGTTTACACCTTTCAGTGCAACATGATTCAGCTAAAGTTTCAGAATGTACCTCAGCCGCTGACGGAACATAGTCGTCATCCATCTGTGCCATAAGAGCATTGTACACAGTATCTTCAACAATCTTCAGATCTTCCATTTGAGAAGACCAATCCCATCCACCTCCTGATTGAGCGACCATGGCTTTGTTGGAGTTAGAGGATTCAGATCCAGTGTGAGTGGTAGATGATTGACTTCCCGGAGTTGCAGTGGGAGAAGCGGCTGCAGGAGTAGAATTGTCTACCTCTTTCTTTGGCTTGGAGCATTCACGAGCAAAATGTCCAAGTTCATCACAGTTGTAACAACGCATCTTCATCTTGTCCCAACCTAATTTCTTTGTTGGGTTTTCCCACACATTTCTTCCCGTCTTCTTCACAAACTTATTTGCTCTATGCACCACCATAGCTATCTGCCAAGTCAAGTCCATCTCTTCAATATCATCTTGATTAACGTCATTTAAGTCACATGCTCCAACATCTTTCGCAGTAAGTTAACCTGTCAGAAATGCATTATACCAATTCATGAATCCAGCAAATAAACCTAAGTTACTTTCAAGCTCCTTTGGAATTTTGACTGCTGACAACGGAGCAGCCGAAGAAAGTGAAGCAGATGACGAAGGTCCAGCAGAGGTGGCTACAGAGGAAGCAGGCATAGCTGACCCTTTTGACGCACTGGGTGCAAACATAGGTGGATACGAGGATCCACTTGTTGGGTAGGAGTACAACGAGGGACGCTGAGGTTCTTGCTGAGACATTAGAGCATTGCTGGGAGTTGCAATGATTGCATTATTATGAATGGCAGTCTGATTCATGTAGCGTTGCCTGTCATCAAGGTCATAGGACTTGATCAAATATATGGTCTCAGAAAGAGCGAGTCTTGCTAGATCCTTGGTTCTCTTGATAAGGGTTACATTTGAGTCCCAACTCCTTGGAAGAGTATTTAGCAGCTTTTTGTTCATAACGGAGTTGTCTACCACCATATCATTTGACTTCATTTCACTCACTAAAGCCACAAAACGCTGGATCTGACTTTCGAGTGATTCTCCAGGAATGTGATTGAAAGCATTAAACTTCTGACTCAGCATCTCCCTTTTGCTTTCTTTCATTTCTTCATTTCCCTCGTACAGATTCTCAAGAGCTTCCCAAAGTTCTTTGGCAGTGGCATTGTCACGAACTCCAATTGATACTTCAGGTGAAAGTCCTTGATGAAGATAAGCAATTGCCCTTTCATCAATATCAGTCTTTTCATGATCTTCACCAGTATACATACTCTTTAGTTTGATAGCAGTGGCTCCAGCTATTTCATTAACCACATAAGCGATCACACAGGGTCCATTCAGGATAGATCTCAGAGCCTTTGCATCTTTAATTTTCATGACTTGAATAAATCTGAACTTCCACTAAGAATAGGACATTCCAAGTTAAAGAACATGTATCTTTTGATGTGTGCCAATGACAGATTCCATGGCTTTGTCCACTTGAGCAGCTACAAGTAATTGATCAGTATTAAGTCCATTCAAATTTGTTTGGTTAACCATTTGATCCATTTCTGAAAGAAAATTTTAAAGTGATTAGTGCAAATTTATATAACTTAATTTTAGTCTAGCAATTATTTAAGTCCAGTCCAATATAGTAGGTCGAACACTAATCAGTTTGTCGAACTTCGTCTAAGGTCGAACTCAAGAAAGTTAGTCGAACTCAGGTATTTGGTCGAACTCAGGTAAGTGGTCGAACTCAGTTTAGTGGGTCGAACTCAGCAGAGATCGAACTCAGCTAAATAGGTCGAACTCAGCAGATTTCAAACTCAGTTCAGGTCGAACTCAGCCAAGTCAGCAGGGGTCGAACTCAGTTCAGGTTGAACTCAGCCACGTCAGGTCGAACTCAGCCACGTCAGCAGAGGTCGAACTCAGTTCAGGTTGAACTCAGCCACATCAGGTCGAACTCAGCCACGTCAGGTCGAACTCAGGTACTTTAGGTCAAACTCAGGCCAAACAGGTTGAACTCAGGCTAGGTCGAACTCTGGCTAGGTTGAACTCAGGCTATGTCGAACTCTGGCTAGGTCGAACTCAGGCTGAATATGGAAACCTGCAAAAGATTAACAACCAACTTTCCAAGATTTTCGAAGATTTTAAAAAAAAAATTAAGGAGATAATTGCACAATAAAAATAATTCCTTTTTGAAAACTAATTATCCCCTTGATTTAAGGAGACAAGTTTGAATTTTCATTAAAACGAATCAAATCAGAATTTTTATGAAGATTTTAATGAAGAACATTCATGAACATAAACAAGATATACAAACCAAAAACTGCACAAATGAACATAATTAGTAAACCAGATTAGCAATAACACATAATAATGAACACAATATGAATCAAAACCATGAAATCAACCTTTTTCGCAGCAATATTTTCTCTTGATCTTCTTGTGTTGATACCGAACCAAGCCTTAAGAAGACTACTTAGGCTCTGATACCAATTGTAAGTCTAGAATCCTCTCTACCGGGTATCAAACAACACACAATCAAAGGCGGAAACAATGATTGTATGCTAAGAACAAAGAAGATACTTTAACTAAACGATTTGATTGATAATGTGCACACGACTTCAAAGAGCCGTCTGGTACACGAGAGTATCAACAAAACAAAAGACAAGCAACCCAAAATTGGCTTAGGAACCCCCTATTTATATTAGCATAGGGAGGTCACAATACATGGGCCACTTAGGCCGAACCCACTAATAAAACCCAAGACAACGCAAACCTCTAAAGTCTAGCCCAACAATACTTCTCATGTACGTATACTTTTAGTCGATAAATAGATGGGTTCATCCCTCTATTTTAGACAGTCCTTGTGTAGTTAATATTTCCATTATATTGAGAATCATTTGAAGCATTTACTGTTTTATTCATTAACTATTTTGATTCTCATTTACTGCTTTAGTTTATACATCAAGGGGGAGTAATAACTCCTCTTAAAAGTAATACTTTAACTTGAACACTTACATTTATTCCTCTGTGAAATTTACTTAGATAGATCTTACACAAGTATTCATAATAAGAACTGTTAAACAAGAAACTGATCCAACAATTGGTATCAGAGCTCTGGTTCATCTGATCAAATATCAATCTAATAAATTGAGAATCAGACACCGGCTCTTATTGATATTCAATAAAGGATACTAGTTCACTTTTTAAACATCCATCACATTAAGAAACCATTGAGCAATCAAATTTCGTAAAAATGGATCCTCATAATACAGGATCTGCCAATAAGCCTCCTATGCTAGTCAGAAATGAATACAATATCTGGAAAAGGAGGATGACACATACTTTATCTCAACAAAATACTGGATGTTGGAAGTCTGTCATGTATGGACCTCATAAACCAGTAATAACAGATCCAGAGACTAAAGTAGAAAGAACAAAAGAACCAAAAGACTACACTAAAGAAGATTTCCTAAAACTTGAGCTGGATGATAAGGCATTCTCTATGTTGGCTATGGCTTTCCCAAATGAAAAATATGCTGGGCTTTTACATTGTGAAAGTGCCAAAGAGCTGTGGGATTGCCTAAAAGAACAGTTTGGAGGAACTGATGAGGTGATTGCCAACACCAGAGAAATTCTTGCTCAACAATATGAAACCTTTACTCATGTTAATGGAGAGACTTTAACACAACAATTTGAAAGATTCTATTCATTAATTTCTGAGTTAAAGTTTAATAGTCAGACCTACACAAACTCATCTATGCTTTATAGATTTTTAAGGTCTTTACCTGAAAAATGGTAAACTTATTCTATAGTTCTCAGGTCAGGACCAGATTTTGACTCCCTCACACTTACAAAACTTCATGGGAGATTACTAACTTTTGAGAGAGAAATCAACCAAAAGAAGAAATTACAAAATTCTAGTAAAACTGCTAATGATTATATTCCAGGTAGCACAACACTTTTGGGACAAGACTCACCTTCTTGTTCTAATGATTTTGGATCTTTTGATCACATTGACATAACTGCTGGGATCTCATCAGAAAGGCCATATCCAGCTTATGACAATGAAGAAAATAGTCAAACTACTGATAACATGTGTTTTATAATGGATGATATAAAAAATTCCAGTAGTGATGACTTAAAGGAAATGGACATACTACACCAACTGGTCATGTTAAGTATTAAAACTAACAAATTTTTTAAAAGGCCAGGAAGGAAATTTTCAGGACTGAACAGTTCAACAAAAGTTGGTTTTGACAAATCAAAACTGAGATGTTATAAGTGTAGAAGCTCTAGCTTTAACCAATCACATCCTAGAAACCAATCAAACCCTAGTTACAATAGGAATTTTGGAACACAGGGAAGTGCACATTTTGTACAGGCACAAGCTCCACAAATCCAATATGTGCCACAAATACAATATGTACAAATGCCTGCTCAACAACAGCAGAGCCAACAACAGATGCATTCGATTCCTGCTGCTCAACAACCTCCACAAGCTCAACAAACCACTCAACAAAGTCTTTTCGCAAATGGGTATGTTGACTGGAGCAGTCTTCCTTTTGACACCACAGAATGCAGTCCTGATGCCGACAACAAAATTTTTTGACATCAACTGGGGAGAACCTGATAATGGCAGAAAGAACTTTTCCTAAATGGATTTTGAGAGATGCTCCTCTAATGCTGCCTTATCACAGGTATCAAAAGAGTCTCTTTTAAAACTTTGCTTAAAATCGTGCAAAGAATCACTTGCTTTAATAAGATAGACCAATGTGCATCTACAGGGCAAGGCCGATGACTCTGAAAGAAAATACACTCAAAAGAAATGTGATTTAGAAAGAAAACTTGCTTCAAAAACAAAAGAAATTTCTAAATTGACAAATAATGCTATTGAAACCTAAGCACAGATAAAAAGCATGATAGAAAACCTAAGAAATGTCAGAAAAGAGCTTGCTGACACCAAGGTTGACTGTGAAAATTGGGTGGAGTCATGTAGAGGTTACCAAATGCTGCTTAACAAATAAACTGCATCAAATGTTAAGTTTGGCATAGGGTAGAATCACACAGAATCACCAACTGATTTTACTCCCAAAACTGCTGATGATGGGAGTAAGATAGTTCAAACTTCTGATATGAAAGAATGCACATATTTTCATCTAGACTTTCTTAAAAATGAAAAAGAAAGTCCTGCGGAAGTAAAAACAACTGACTTTGAATCATCAGTAGTTTCATCTACATCAGGAGTTGAGACCCTGAAAACTATTGATGACCAATTTCAAAATTAAACAATTGTCAATACGTTGCCTTCAAAAACTCCGAAAAATTTGAAAGGAAAGGCAAAACCTTGTGAAATTTGTGGTCTGTTTAACCACAAAATAGAATTTTGTAGATATAGAAAGGAAATCTGTACAACAAGAAAATTTTACAACTGGTTGTGGGAAAACAAATCAAACAAGATTTTGAAAACACTTTCTATCCCATCAAACAGTAACCAAGTAACACCTTTTCTTAGAGAAAAACTAAATCTCAACCACAGTCTTTTTCTCAAAATTCTTTTTCAGAAGTTAGACCAAAGCCTTCAGCAGTTTCACAAACTGTTGAGGTAAAAGATTTGATAACATGGTTAAACTTCTGATGACCAAAGTTGACGGTGAACCTCAACAAGGACCCACCACTGTTCATAAAAATAAATCCATTGCCAAAAAGACATAGATTTCTAAAATTGGTCCACAACAAACTGCTACTATTTATGTTCTTAAGTGTAAACCCAAAGCCAAAATGGCTTTGGTTCCTAAAACTAACTATAACACCCCAACCGATGGCAGAATCATCGAGGTGTCACGTAGTGACGATTGTTCAAAAGCACATGGTACTAAAATGTAAATATATTATTGAATAATTTAAATTGTCTTACATAGATGAAATGGAAAACAAAAATACAAAAGTCTGAACGAAACATGAAATTTAAAATAACTTATTAAAAGCAAACACTAAAATCCAATGCTATGGAACTAAGATCAAACTACACCTGAAACATGTACAAAATAGGTTTTGTCAACATAAGAAATGTTGGTGAGCATTCCTAGTTTTAATACATATAGTAAGTTGGAAAAATGGTATACAATTCAAGTGCAAAGCTACAGTGTAATTATGTAAACTATGTATCATACAAATGAGCGAAATAAATCCTGTGACTGTATAATGTACTTAAATGAACGGCGGTGTACTTATCCACTAAATGGATAATAACTTAACAATGACCACGGATTCTCCGATGAAAAAGGGGGAGAATCAACCTAGGCGGGTTGTCAATCCAATAGCGTTATCCAATGTTAAGGTCGGCTTGTACAATGTTAATGATTTCACTAAGTACAAATGTATTCTACATGTAATGTCTAAGCATAAAGCACGTTTGTAAGCAAATGCACATAGTACTACAATTGTATTGTAAAAATGTGAACTTGTATTTGTAATTTGTATAAGTGTACATGTAACACCCCAAATATGAATAAAAGCAAAAGGGGGTAGGAAATACTCACTTTCACCAAATGACTAGATGACTAGGCGAGCGTGAAAATGCAAGCAATCCAAAGATTCAACAACGAAACTAGTCCAATTTAGAAGAAAAGAAACCGAATAGGAAAAATATCAAGCTTCCAATTCGCCAATTACAAGAGCTTATAATCAAAGCTTCAAATGTAGAAGTAATATACTCTAGAAGAAAGGTATGAGGGAGAGTTTAATCGAATTGAAACAATCGATTTAGAGGTGCAAAGTGTAATAGGTCATAGGTGGGTTTTTATACTAGTTTTGGATTCAATTAGGCTTTAAAATTGGTCAACACAATAAAGTAAGGTTTTAAGATGAATTGACTATTTGACTAGGACTTTGACTAGGATTTTGACTAAGACTTTGACTAGGACTTTGACTGGAACTTTGACTGTCTTAGCGGACCGCGAGGGCTAAAAAAATAATTTTTCTAATTTAATCAATTTTAAGTTCTAGACTTGTTTCCTTCCGTTTCTAAGTTGTTTTAGGACCGAAAATTAAGGGCTTTGAGTATCAAGGTCTGAAACATACGTGCTCGGTTGTAGATGCGAGTAGAAAACGTGCATACTTTTACTTATAAAAGTTATAAGTTTTATTAAATTGTGAATTTTGGTCCTATTAAAATACGAGGGTTAAAAATGAAAATTTTGAAATAGTTAAGGAACCAATTATGCACATTTATGAAAAGTGAAGGGTGTAGGTTGTCACAGTCTCCCCTACTTTAGAAAATTTCGTCCTGAAATTACTTTCAAGTGAAGGTTTCCATGAAACAAAAGACATTTGTAAAAAGGCAAGTAGATTTTAAGAAACGCATCAGCCATGATTTGAAAAAGTTTGAAGTAGTTGTTTAATACCCAAAATAAGAGTTTGAAAATCCTTAAAGTTTGACCCAAGGTTAGAGAATTAAGAGTTTATAATGAGCATGGTTTGGGAAAAGTATGTAACTGGTGAGGGCAGGGCAGTGTTATAGTAGCTTCCCTTACTTTAGAGAAGTTTTTGACCGAACTTTATTAAGGACATGCAACAGGATTTCGACTAACAGAGAGTGTAAGAGTATAGAAAGTTTGTGTTTTCTGTGTGGATGGTCCAGAGAAGGACTCTAGGAAGTCGAATTGAAGCTCGTGTAAGAACATTCTTATCGAAAATGCTAGCTATTAGTCAACGATCTAATAAAGAGATAGTAATGGGTAGGTTCTTGGTCAGACTCCTAGTCCGCTCCCGCAGTATCGCTCGTGCTTATATATAGGGTGTACCGCAGCTAACCCACCACACTACTGATACTTTGGACTCGTACTGATTTTCTACCAATAACCTAAGTAGAATCACACCCCACCCCATGTACCTGTAAATCCATGATTGCGTTCCGGACCGTAATCATCGATTTACCTTACACTAGGGTGCTATGCTTTTCCATAACACTGACATAAGTAATACAAGAAACAATGCGTGCAACCAAAATGTGTTAAGTAGTAGATACTGCTCAAGTATAAGATGCGGTTAGAAGTTCTTCCCCTTTCAGGTTCACCCTTTAACCGTAATGAGATTAATGTGTAAGTATAAGACATGATTAGGGGTTCTTCACCTTTCGGGTTCACCCTTAACCGGTAAATTTCTGTTCACATCATTGGGCTCTAAACAACCATATTGATAAACTCTAAGGATTACACCATTCCCCTCGGGTTAAAGGAATACTCTGAACCGAGTCGTACATGGGAACTGGCTTAGACCTCATACGAGCTATCACTTAGTATGTTCGTTGGCCATGATGATGAACAAAATAATGTAAAGTATAACAGGGTTTTGCTCACAACAAAAAAAAAATATGCATACCAAATATGCGTTCATGTAAGTATATAAGTATAGCATAAAATTTCGATTGAAAGAATAGCATAACGTAAATCGAGTAAATCGCACAATTTGCACAAAATGAAAGTAAATGAGTTAAATTAATGCTCAAAACTAGTGTTGTAAGAATAACTACTAATAATTAGTGCGAGAATAGTTGCGAATAACGCGTGAAAATAATTACCAACAAAAGAATAATAATACAAAAATAATAAGATAATGTACGAACGTAACTATAAATAGAATGGTGTAAAAAAATAATGAAATTTACTTTATATGAAAGTGCGCAGAACAGACGTATAGTCTACTGGTATGAGGATAACTTTTTGGAAACTGAAGAATGTTTTAAGTTCAAAACAGGTTCACTTGAAAAGATTTCGTAGGTACACATTTTGATGTGTTTACGAGAAGCCAAGTTTGAAAAGTGTTATAAGGTATATTATTAGTTGCAAATTCCTCCCGAAAACATATATTGGATACGTTATATGAAACATGCAGATTTACATTTGATTTGTAAAATATGCAATGCAAGTTTATAAAATGCAAGATGAAACCATTTCATGAAGTGTGTGTAAATCTAATGTGTTTCGAAAGACCAAGATATAAAATGATGTGAAGGTTGTGAATGATCCCAGATGCCTTGACGAATTTTGGAAAATAAAATTTTCTGTATTTAAACATTTCTTTAACTTGTGGGTTAAAAAGTCAGAAATTTTTAATTGTTATGAAATGTTGAGAAAATCGAAGTGTTACCCGTTAAGACTGGGTAAACTTGAAACCTTTTAAATTTTCAAACTTTTACGAAATTTATACATTGAAAGATCATTTATTTGCAGGATCGTTAAGGCATCTCTTTGGGCTCATAGCGGGCTATTTGTTTCAAGGCACAAGGTGTATGAAAAGTGTGTTCAAATTTGGCGAATAGGCTTTGTGAAAAGACTTATAGAATAAGTTGTCAAATTAATTGTTTTAGCGAGTAGTGTACTAGTGCGTATCATGTAGGTAGGCATTTATGTATGAGTTTAGTCTAACTAAGAAGTTCTAACTAATGGTAGTTGGCTATGGCTTAGGAGACTGGGTGCAGCAATATTAGTATTAGGAATATGAGGATATATTGTGACTTCGATCAAGTAAGTTTGTAAACATGAAGGTATAAAATAGGTTGAAATAATAAGTTTGGAAAAACCATGTTCCTTTTTAACTGTATGATGACGCAACATTCCTAAATTCAGGATGTGATCAAAGTTAAACACAGAGTTTAAAACTTAAGTCGTGGGTAAAAATATTTTAACGCAAAACGAGTAATACCTTATAGTGTAAAAATCATGAGCATAAGTGAAATAGTGTAAGCTTTAATGTGATAATATATCGAACAAAAGTTTTAGTAATGATGATAAGGGATTCAAAAGCGAATGATCAATGGCATATGAAACATCAAGTGATTAAATGGAATCTTCAAATGATAAACAAACATAAATATCAATGATATAAAACATTGGAATTGTTTCCATAGGAAACTTTGACCAACTCAAGTATTTGAAATTTCCTAGTGACTTGTGGGGGCGTACTTTAGCCTATAAGTGAATGCTCATCTCAAGAGTTCCCAGGTAGGTATACGGGTCCCTCGTCTGATTGGGATTTATACGAAATACCAGGCCTAGACAGAAAACTCAGGATACAGGCGCTCACCCTTCCAGATTGCACGTGTCCCATCAATAGTGAATTCCAAAACTTTATTGAGATTAAAAACGAGATGCAAAAATAGATCCTTGAGATTTGGATTTCACTCCTAACTCAAAGATGTATTTCAAAATTGAAAACGATTGTGGAATGAAACCAATCACTAAGTTAAGGATATCACTCCCAGCTTAGTGGTTAAGTTCCTTTTTGAAAGAAATACTCTTTGAGGTGTGGATGTCACTCCTATCTCAAAGATATATTCATAAGATAAATAACATATAGAGGAGTGAAACTAGTCACCAAGTGTTGGATCCGTTTGCTCTTGTTTGCTAAGTAAGAACTTGCTATCTTGACACTTAAGTGTTTAGCAAGTCCTTGTAAATCAGATTATAAGCACAGCGGAATGTTATAAGTTAAAGCAACACTTTTTATGCAAAGGCAGAGTTATAACTCCCCCTTGATGTTTGAAACTAATAAATGACAAAGTATTTATTATGAATCTAAGTTGTAAATGAGAATTAGATACTTAGAGAGATTCACAATAAATACAGAAATGGAATATAACAATGAGAGTGTTTGAAGGATTTTTCTGTTAAAAATCAATGTCTAAAATAGAAGGTTGAAGCCTTCTATTTATAGACGATTACATGCATGTATCTTGCCTGAAAAGCAAGCACAGAAACTCCAGTTACAAGTTGCACAAGTTGCAACATTGAAAGAAACAAATAAAGCTAAAAGTAATATTAAACAACAAACTACTGATGCAAAAAGGCGGTGGAAAATATCTTCTGCTAAGTGCTGATGAAGGACAACTACTGAAGAGTAGTTTTGTCTTCAGTACTTCTGAAGTGAACTTGTCTGGTTTGGACTTCAGAACTTCTGCAACTTCAGCACTTCTTCATATCTTCTAATCAGCAGTTTCTTGTCTTCTCTTCAGTACTTCTATACTTAGCCAAAATGACAGAAGTGAATTAGACTAAGGTTTACAAAAGTGGTTTCACCAATCCTCTTTGTCCTAACAATCTCCCCCTGGATTGATGAAGCCAAAACCTTACTAATTCCTTATGTGTTTCTTCTGTCTTGAACAATCTTCCATATCTCTTTGTACATGGTGTTCTTGAGCTGGTTGTACTGACCATCAGATAGAGATCCTCTCTGTGGTTCTAGATGTTGAATTGTGAGCAGGTCTTGTGTTGACAGTTTCTTCAGATCACTGATCTTCTTGTAAGCCCTGCTTGAGAAGTCTCTTCTTGTCAACAATACTGAGTTGTTATCAGTAAGTGACCATCTGATGATAGGGATCTTTGACTTGTTAAAGTCAGAAGAATAGGGAACCAGACTTGTCCCTTGGGTTGATGGTCCTGAGTGCTGGATGTCTTCAGTTTCAGATAGCCTCAGGTGGGATTCTCTTCCTTGTTGATGTTGTTGCATACCAGGCATCTGAACAGTTGGGAGATGGTGTTCAGTCACTACTTTGGTATGCAGCTTTTCTTTGATTGTCTTTTGTATTTGATAAGCAAAAGTGGAAGGATCCCTGAACTGTGTTAACAGAGGTTTCTCCTCAATGTCAAAATCTGAATGGACTATTGAGCTTCCCTCAAGTAGTACCATTTTGAAATCAGTTTTGACATTGTCCTCTGCCTTCTTCTTCTGAGCAGCAGATCTTCTAGATACACCAGAAGTTCTAACTACTGATCTTGAAGGATCAGCAGTTTGAAACTTCTCAGGATTTGCAGCCTTGGCAGCCAAGTATTTTCTATATGTATCCATTAGTCTTTCTTCTTTCCATCTGGATACAGAGGCTTTTGAACCATATCCTTCTGCTACTAGCTCTTCTATTATCTGGGCTCTCTTGGCCTTTCCATCTTTGCTTGTGGCCATTTTGTCTGCAAGCAGTTGTGCTCTTCTTGTCAGCTCTTGCATAGAGAGTCCTTTGAGTGTAAAGGCTTTAGTCTTGCTGTTCTTGGTAATATAAGACACCATTTGTTGTCTTTTATCCTGTTCAGCAATCTCATCAAGGCTAGCCTGCCTTTGTAGTTCAGCTGCATAAGCCTGAAGTTTTTCTTCATGGCTTAAGTCCAAATCATCCCTTTCTTCCAGAGATTTCCAAATCTGATCTTCTCTGGCCTTCTTGTTGGCTGCAATTAAACTCTTCTCTAATAGTTTAGCTGATTGAGAGATAGGAGAAGGGTTTAATACAGTCATTGTAGTAACAGATGTAGGCCTGATGGGATCAGATGTTGGTTGAATGGGAGCAGTGGTTCTGGAAGGTTCAGTTGTTTGAGGTTGGGAAGTGTTAACTTCTGATGTGCTGACAACTGCTGATGGTTTGTCAGCTACTGAAGGATTGTCTTCAGTACTTTCTGATTCTTCATCAGAAGTTTGGTCATCAGAAGTTTCTTCATTACACCTTAGGGAATCTTCAGAACTTTGGGTCTCATCTTCTTTCTCAGCAGCTTCAATTTCTTCAATTGAGACACCAAACTGTTTGGCCAATTTTTCTTTCCTGGCCTGATCTTTCAGATCTCTTTCAAGGAGTGCCACTCTTGCCTTTACTCTGGCTTGGAATGACTCCTTAGGTTCCCTGATCTTCTCCCCCTTTTTGGATTCATCAATTTTAACCCTTGAAGCAGAGGGTAGGGAGAATTGTCCTTGAAGATGAGCAATCTGTTGGCTGTTGAAGTCTATTTTGTTGGACAGATCGTTCATCTTGGTCTTGATCACTCCAAATTGGTTCTTGATTGACAGCTCCAAGTCAGCTGTATATGTTTGGAAGTGATTTCTGATGAGTGTATTCATCATGTGGTACAGGGGACCCTCTGGGCTGCATAGCTGGTTCAGGTCTATGCTTGTTTGCCCAGGGAATTGGGTAGGCATTTGCTGTGAAGGGGGTGTTTTTGGGAGATCCTCATGTTGTACAGAGGATGCCACTCTAGGGGTTTTAGGGATTGAGTGGGCTTTAACCTGTGCAGAGGTGACTGGCTTCTTGAGCCTGGATACCTTTGCAACAGGACCTTCAGAAAGTGCCGTCAATTCAGTAGTTTTAAATTGTGAAACATCATCCAAACTAATGGAATCATCTGAATCCCTGATGTTGCCCTCAGTGAGGACTGTCTCAGTTAAATCATGAGCTGAGCCCAACTCAGTTCTCTCATGAACCTCTGTTTCTTGGTACTGAGGATTTCCTACCTCAGGCATTAAGCCTTCATCAGTAGTTGCCACATCTGAGGTCTTAGCTATGTTACTTCTGTCCTCAGATCCACCACTGGGTGGTAACTGAGTAGTAGCAGCCTCAGATGCCCCAAGAGTCTCTAAAATTGGGCTTAAAGACTCTGGTCCACCCTCATCTCTTGGGATAGGGCTAGTGATGTCCACATCCATGTCTAATGTAGTAGTTATGTCCCCTGTTTGTTGTGGTTGATGGGGACTGACATGATCAGATGGGACATTCTCTTTTAGCCCAGAGAGAAGTTTGGCAATTTCTATTGCCTCTTGTTCAGAAATTTGTGGGGATGGTTCAGTAGTTTGGGCAAAAGGTTGTTGTTCAGCAGTTTCAAAAGAAGAGTGTGTTTGATATGTTTTTCTAAGTCTTTTTCTTTTGAATTGAACAGATATGGGTGCTCTTGGTGGGGTTTGAGATGGATGAGACTGAGAGGGTGTTTCAGTCTCAACTATTTGAAGAGCAGAATGCTCATGAGCATGTTCAGGCATCTCAACCTCCTGAACAGCTTTTCTTTTGGGTTGGTGGGTTACAGTTTTTGTTGGCTTGGGCTTTTTGGCTTTTGGTGGTGTGATTCAGGGGGACTTGTTGTTGTTCTCCCTGATCATCTTCTGGCCAGGCAGCCGGTTTGTTAAGTCTTGAGTATGCTTGTGATGTTAAAGGGTTTAAAGTTGAAATTTTTCCCACAAGCACCTCATTACCCAGTTCCCCTATTATGCATTGCATAATGAACCTTGGGTACAACAAAAACTTTTTCTTGGTATTATTGTGATGTAACACCAACTCATTGAAAAACAGTTTTGATGCCCTGAATTTAGTTTCATTCACAATGGAATGAAATATTGGTTGAAAAGTGGAGGGCATCTGGTCATAAGACCCTGTTTTTGGACTCAAACACATAATAATATAATGAAACAAAAGTTTGTATTTTGGTTCAAAATATTTTTTGAATATTGTAGCATGGGAGAGAGTACCTTGATAACCACACTCAGTCATGGTTAGATGAATATCAGTGTTAGCAACATGGTCAGGGGCAGCTACATCATCCAGACCCAGTCTTGTTGCTAGTGTGGCCGATGTGATGGTCAGTTGTTTCCCTTTTATCTTTGAGTTGAGGGAAATGACCTCACCACCCATTGTAACCGTCTCAGCATTTTCCCAGAACTCATTCAGAGTTTCAGTGTGAATTGGTGGGTTAATTGTGAGAGCAGTAAAGTATTGGGATTTGACGACAAGATCAATGATCTCATCGTATTGGGACCAGCCTTCTTGTTTTTCAAGAAAGGCTCTTTGATTGTGTCCCTGTTTTAGAACTAGAGCCATTGTGGTTTGGGTATTTTGATCGAACAGTGAATTTCCAGGTATAGGTTTTGAGAGAGTTTTGAGAGAGAAGGAGGGATATTTTTGAGTTTTGAAAGGATAAGTGTGTAGAAAAGGTATTTATTTGGAGTTTTAACCGCTTGAATCTTCTTTATTAGAAGTTTTAAAACCGCCTTTGGTTAAAAATCTCTTTATCAGAGGTTTTAAACTGATTAGGTCAAACCTCTGATGATGGGAAAAGTCAGATTTGCCCTTTTGACTTAAACTGCTGATGAAGGATTACTTCATCAGTAGTTCCCATTTTCTCTTCAGTAGTTTTAACATCTGATGAGAAATGTTTTTATAAATACTTTATTCATAACTTCTGAAGTTTATTTTATCAGAAGTTACACACCTTTTCAGAAAATTATCCCATACTGATGATTTTTGTTCATCAGTACTTTCTCTCATACTGATTTTTGTTTAATCAGTACTTTGTTTTTCAGAAGTTTTGTTGCAGACTTTTGTCATTTGTAAGTGGAAACCAGAAAAAGATGGAAAAGGTTAACTTGAAATCCACCAAGGTAAACAGGATGGAATCAAGGGTGGAAAAAGGAAAAAGAAAATTTTTCATTTTGATTCCACCATGGTAAACAGGATGGAATCAAGGATGGAAAAAGGAAAAAGAAAACTTTTGATGCATATCAGTAGTGATTGATGTAGAAGTTTGATGTAGAGTTGGGTAGAATCAAGTGTTAACTTGGATTCTAACTGATATGCAGAAAAAAAAAAAAAAACACTTACAAATTCAGCATTCCAAGCATGGAAACTAACTTCTGAAATGTTGATGTGTCAAGGGGTTTAGTGAAGATGTCAGCTATCTGATTAGCTGTTGCTACATGCTTCACCTCAATCTTGCCTTTTTCATAGCAATCTCTTATGAAATGGTACCTGATCTCAATATGTTTAGTTTTTGAGAACTGTACTGGATTTTGAATGATGCTAATGGCAGATTTGCTGTCTACAAACAAAGGTGTCTTGGTCTCTTTGATTCCATAATCAAGAAGTTGATATTGGAGCCATTGTATCTGTGATGTACAACTTGCAGCTGCAATGTATTCAGCTTCAGCAGTTGAAGTTGCAACAGATGTTTGCTTCTTTGATTGCCATGACACTAGACAGTTACCCAGGAATTGACAACCACCAGATGTTGACTTTCTTGTCATCTTACACCCTGCATAGTCACTATCTGAAAAAGCTGATAACTTGGTATTGCTTGAAGCAGGATACCAAATTCCCAGTGTTGGAGTTCCTTTCAGATATCTAAAAATTCTTTTGACTGCAATAAGGTGTGATTCCCTTGGTGCTGATTGATATCTAGCACAGACACATGTTGAGAACATAATATCTGGTCTAGAAGCAGTTAAGTATAAAAGGGAACCTATCATGCATCTGTACATGGTTTGATCAACCTGTTTTCCTTGATCATCAGGTTCAACTTGTGTGATAGGTGTCATGGGAGTGGAACATGATTTACAGTCATTTAAAGAAAATTTGTGCAATAATTCTTTAACATATTTTGATTGATGTATAAAAGTTCCATTTGTTTGTTGTTTAATCTGCAGTCCTAGAAAGTACTGCAGTTCTCCCATGGTACTCATCTCAAATTTTGATTGCATGAGTTTCTTAAAATCATCACACAATTTTGTGTTTGTTGAACCAAAGATGATATCATCAACATAAATTTGAACAAGTAAGACATGATTTCCAACATGTTTAATGAAAAGTGTTTTATCAATGACACCTCTTGTAAAGTTATTTTTGAGTAAAAAGGTGGAGAGTGTATCATACCAGGCTCTTGGAGCCTATTTGAGCCCATATAGAGCTTTATCCAGTCTGTACACCCACTCAGGATGAGAAGGATCCTCAAACCCAGGTGGCTGACAGACATACACCTCCTCCTTGATTTTTCCATACAAAAATGCACTTTTCACATCCATTTGATAAACTTTAATTTTGTTGGAAATGGCATAGGCCAGAAATAACCTGATGGCCTCAAGCCTTGCAACTGGAGCAAAGGTTTCATCATAGTCAATTCCCTCTTCTTGAGAGTACCCTTGAACTACCAGTCTTGCCTTGTTCTTGATTATCATACCAGCTTCATCTTGTTTGTTCCTGAAAACCCATCTTGTACCAATTGGTTACTTGTTTTGAGGTAAGGGACAGATTTCCCAGACCTGTTGCTTGTTGAACTGTAGTAGTTCATCTTGCATAGCCTGCACCCAATTATTGTCTTTGAGGGCTTCCTGGTACTTCTTTGGTTCCAACTGTGAAATAAAGGCTGAGAATAGGCAAAAGTTGGAGAGCTGGTTTCTGGTCAGAACACCTGTAGCTATATCACCCATGATTTGATCAAGTGGATGATCTCTGTGTTCAATCAGTTGTTGTAAACCACTGACAGGTGTAGGTGGCTCTTGTTCTTCAAACAAACTACTGAGGTCTATGATATCTGGTTCAGCAGTTGCAGCTTCTTCAGTAGTTGCAGGTGCTGAAGCAGATGTTTGAGTTTGGCCTTCAGTATTTGTTTGATCAGAAGTTTGGAAAACTTCTGATGGTGTTGTAGTTGACTTAATGACTGTTTGAGGAGTCCATGGTGCAGGATCCTCATCTTCAAACCTTTGATCACCATAATAAGTAGGCTTGGAAGAAGTAACAGCCTTTTCAGGTCCAAAGTGAAAGTTGTCAAGGTCAAAGAGTTCAGCAGGATGTGCTGGAATAAGAGTGTGTTTTGACTCATTGAACTTGACATTCAATGTTTCTTCTACTATCTTGGTGTGAGAATTAAAAACCTTGTAGGCTTTTCTAGTTGAAGAGTAACCAAGAAAGTAACCTGAGTCAACTTTGGCAGCAAACTTTGAAATAGATTCCTTGATGTTCAAGATGAAACATTGACACCCAAAAGCCCTGAAAAAGGAGATAAGGGGCTTCATGCCATGAAGAACTTCATAGGCAGTCTTGGAATGTCTCTTGACCACAAGAACTCTATTCAGAACATAACATGCTGTGTTAACTGCTTCTGCCCAAAAGTACAATGGCAGTCCAGAATCAGCTAACATTGTTCTTGCTCCTTCTATCAATGTTCTGTTCTTCCTTTCTACTACACCATTTTGTTCAGGAGTTCTGGGAACACTGTATTGTCTAATAATCCCTTTAGACAAACAGAATTCATCCAGAGTTTTGTTCCTGAACTCTGTCCCATTGTCACTTCTAATGGTTTTGACAGATAGAGAATATTGTTTCTCTACTTGTAGAATGAAGAACTTGATGATTTCAGCAGCCTCATCCTTGGAAAATAAGAAGAATACCCATGTGAATCTTGAGTAGTCATCAATGATGACTAAGCAGTACTTCTTTTTACCAAGGCTCATAATCTTGACAGGCCCAAATAAGTCCATATGGAGTAGTTGAAGACATGCAGTTGTTTTTGATTCTTCAATAGACTTATAGGAGGACTTATGCTGTTTTCCCTTTAAACAGGATACACAGTGTTCTTGACACTGGTATACTTTCAAAGGTAGACCTCTGACCAAGCCCATTTTTGTGACTTTATTTATGGTTTTAAAGTTCACATGGCCAAGTCTCCTGTGCCAGAGATCTGTTTCTGAAGTTGATGCCCTTGAGAAGAAACAGGCAGTGTTGTTCAATACTTTGTCTTTTTCAATGTCCACTGCATAGACATTGCCACATCTTTTGGCAATCAGCAAAGTATGATCTTCTATAATCTTCTCAATCAACTTCTGGCCTTCTGGTGAGATGATCTTGCAAGCTGTCTTTGTGAAAAAGGAAGAATATCCTTTATCACACATTTGTGACACACTCAGCAAGTTGTATTCAAGGTTTTCCACCAGATTGACCTTGTCAAACTGTATTTTGCCAGAGGAGACATTGCCATGTCCTAGCACATATCCCTTAGCATTGTTCCCAAAGGACACAGATCCTTCTCTTTGGCTGATAAAATTGTTTATCAGGTATCTGCATCCAGTCATGTGCATAGAGCCTCCACTATCAACATACCATATGCTGTTTAAGCCCCTGGAAACTCTCTGCACATAAAAGCAAATTAGTTAGATTTGGAAACCCAAGCCTGTTTGGCTTTGGGTTTGCTCTTGAGAACAGTCACAGTTTGTTCTTGACCAGGTTGAGAAATCCATGTCTTTTTGGCAATGGATTTTTCATTAAGAACCATGGTGGTATCCTTTTTAGGACCACCATCAACCTTGGTCATCAGTAGTTCTACCATGTTCTTTAGATTTTGAATCTCAGCAGTTTGTGAAACTGCTGATGATCCTGGTCTAACTACTGACAAGGAATTTTGAGAAAAAGATTTTGGTTGAGATTTTATCTTTTTCTGAGAAAAGGTGTTTTCAGGTTGTTGTTTCTTGGGTTTAAAGACTTTTTCATAATCATTTCTGATTTGATTTCCCACAACCTGTTGTTTAAATTTTTGATTGAACTGAATTCCTTTTCTGTATCTACAAAATTCAGTTTTGTGGTTGAACAGGCCACAAATTTCACATTCTTTTGCCTTATGTTTTTTATCAGAAGGCAAATTTCTGACAGTTGTGAAAAGATTTTGCTCATCAGTAGTTTTCAGGGTCTCAACTCCTGAAGTAGATGAAACTACTGGTGGCTTGTTGTCAGTTTTTGTATATACTTCTGAAGTACTTTCTTTAAAAATGCCAGGATTTCTGTTTAGAAAGTTTTCATGGAAAGATGTGCATTCTTTCCCTTCAGAAGTTTCATTTGAAACAATTCTTCTCCCATCTTCAGTGGTTTTGGGAGAAAAATCAGTTGGTGTTTCAACATGATGGTATCCTATGCCAAACTTAACATTTGAAGCACTTTGTTTGTTTAGCAGTAGTTGATACCCCCTACAAGATTCCACCCATTTTTCACAAGTGATCCTGGTGTCAGCAAGCTCTTGTCTGACATCTCCCAGGTCATTTAGCATCATTTTGATTTGTGCTTGGGTTTCAATGGCAGAGTCAGTTAATTTAGAAACCTTTTTTGTTTTAGCACACAGTTTTCTTTCTAAATCACATTTTATCTGTGTGTATTTTCTTTCTAAATCATTAGCTTTGCCTTGTAGGTGCACATTTGTCTCTCTTATGAGAGCAAAAGTTTCTTTGCAAGAGTTTGAACAAAGTTTTGTCAAAGATTCTTTTGATACCTGAGACAATGCAGATTTTGAGGTACAGCCTTCAAATGCCATTAAGGCAAAGTTCTTTCTGCCATTGTCTGGTTCTCCCCAGTTGATGTCAAACACTTTGTTGTCTGCATCAGGATTACACTCTGTGGTGTCATATGGGAGACTGCTCCAGTCAACATACCCCGAGGTAAAGAGACTTTGTTGAGGGGGTTGTTGAGGCTGTGGAGGAAGTTGAGCAGCTGGAAAGGGAGGGATTGATTGTTGGCTCTGCATCTGTTGAGCAGGCACTTGAACATATTGTACTTGAGGCATATATTGCTGTTGAGGAGCTTGTGCCTGTACAAAATGAGCACTCCCTTGAGTTCCATTGTTCCTATTATAATTGGGGTTATAGTTATTTCCAGATTGTGATTGGTTAAAGCTAGAGCTTCTACATTCTCTAGCAAAGTGTCCCAACTTCTGACACTTGTGACATCTCAGTTTAGATTTGTCAAAACCAATTTTTGTATTACTGGTCAATCCTGGAAATTTCCTTCCTGACCTTTTATAAAACTTGTTAGTTTTAATGCTTAGCATGGCCAGTTGGTGTAATATGTCCATTTCCTCTAAGTCATCACTGCTAAAATTTTTCAAATCATCCATGATAAAACATAGATTATCAGCAGTTTGACTTTGGTCATCATTGTCATAACCTGGGAAAGATCTTTCTGATGAGATCCCAGTGGTTATGTCAATATTGTCATAAGATCCATAGGAACAAGTTGGTGAATCTTGTCCCAAAAGTGCTGTACTACCTGGTAGGTAGTCATCAGCAGTTTTACCAGAAGTTTGTAATTTCTTCTTTTGATCGATTTCTCTCTCAAAAGTAAGTAATCTCCCATGGAGTTTTGTAAGAGTGAGGGAGCTAAAATCTGGTGAGGATCTTAAGACAATGGAGTAGGTTTCCCATTTGTCAGGTAGAGACCTTAAAAATCTATGTAACATAGATACTGTTGTATAGGTCTGACCATTTAACTTTAGCTCAGAGATTAATGAGGAGAATCTTTCAAATTGTTGTGTCAAAGTTTCCCCATTAATATAAGCAAATGTTTCATATTGTTGAGCCAAAATTTCTCTGGTGTTGGCAATCACCTCTTCAGTTCCTCCAAACTGTTCTTTAAGACAGTCCCAAAGTTCTTTGGCACTTTCACAATGTAAAAGGCCAGAGTATATTTCATTTGGGAGAGCCATTGCCAACATAGAGAATGCCTTAGCATCTAGCTCAAGTTTTAGGAAATCCTCATCTGTATAGTCTTTGGGATCCTTAGGAATCCCTTCTTTAGTTTCAAGATTTATGTTTACTGGTTTGTGTGGACCATATATCACCGATCTCCAACAACCTGTGTTGGTTTGTGACAAGGTATGTGCCATTCTTTTCTGCCATATATTGTACTCATTTCTCACAAGCATGGCAGGTTTGGTGGCAGAACCAGTATTATGTGGATCCATTTTTAAAGAGTATAGATTTGTCTGATGACTCTTTTAAGTGATGGATATTGATAAAAATTGAACTTTTGATCTTTTTATTGAATATCAATTAGAGCTTTGTGTCTGATTCTCAATTTGTTAGATTGATATGTGATCAGATAAACCAATGCTCTGATACCAATTGTTGGATCCGTTTGCTCTTGTTTGCTAAGTAAGAACTTGCTATCTTGACACTTAAGTGTTTAGCAAGTCCTTGTAAATCAGATTATAAGCACAGCGGAATGTTATAAGTTAAAGCAACACTTTTTATGCAAAGGCAGAGTTATAACTCCCCCTTGATGTTTGAAACTAATAAATGACAAAGTATTTATTATGAATCTAAGTTGTAAATGAGAATTAGATACTTAGAGAGATTCACAATAAATACAGAAATGGAATATAACAATGAGAGTGTTTGAAGGATTTTTCTGTTAAAAATCAATGTCTAAAATAGAAGGTTGAAGCCTTCTATTTATAGACGATTACATGCATGTATCTTGCCTGAAAAGCAAGCACAGAAACTCCAGTTACAAGTTGCACAAGTTGCAACATTGAAAGAAACAAATAAAGCTAAAAGTAATATTAAACAACAAACTACTGATGCAAAAAGGCGGTGGAAAATATCTTCTGCTAAGTGCTGATGAAGGACAACTACTGAAGAGTAGTTTTGTCTTCAGTACTTCTGAAGTGAACTTGTCTGGTTTGGACTTCAGAACTTCTGCAACTTCAGCACTTCTTCATATCTTCTAATCAGCAGTTTCTTGTCTTCTCTTCAGTACTTCTATACTTAGCCAAAATGACAGAAGTGAATTAGACTAAGGTTTACAAAAGTGGTTTCACCAATCCTCTTTGTCCTAACACCAAGGTATGGATGTCACTCATAACTTGGTGATATCGTTTCGTTTGTGAAATACGAGTATCTTCTTCTTTAAATAACAAACCGAAAGAATAACGAGAAAGAATCATAGCGAAAATATCTTGAAAGAAAATAATAGGATAAAGAGAAATAAACACGAGAGGACTCGTGAATGTAAGCTTGGTTATAGACTAGGCTAAAAGGCATTCTAATAACCTAATTCCCTATAACCATGTCTCTGATACCAATCTGTAACACCCCAACCGATGGCGGAATCATCGAGGTGTCACGTAGTGACGATTGTTCAAAAGCAAATGGTACTAAAATGTAAATATATTATTGAATAATTTAAATTGTCTTACATAGATGAAATGGAAAAAAAAAATACAAAAGTCTGAACGAAACATGAAATTTAAAATAACTTATTAAAAGCAAACACTAAAATCCAATGCTATGGAACTAAGATCAAACTACACCTGAAACATGTACAAAATAGGTTTTGTCAACATAAGAAATGTTGGTGAGCATTCCTAGTTTTAATACATATAGTAAGTTGGAAAAATGGTATACAATTCAAGTGCAAAGCTACAGTGTAATTATGTAAACTATGTATCATACAAATGAGCGAAATCAATCCTGTGACTGTATAATGTACTTAAATGAACGGCGGTGTACTTATCCACTAAATGGATAATAACTTAACAATGACCACGGATTCTCCGATGAAAAAGGGGGAGAATCAACCTAGGCGGGTTGTCAATCCAATAGCGCTATCCAATGTTAAGGTCGGCTTGTACAATGTTAATGATTTCACTAAGTACAAATGTATTCTACATGTAATGTCTAAGCATAAAGCACGTTTGTAAGCAAATGCACATAGTACTACAATTGTATTGTAAAAATGTGAACTTGTATTTGTAATTTGTATAAGTGTACATGTAACACCCCAAATATGAATAAAAGCAAAAGGGGGTAGGAAATACTCACTTTCACCAAATGACTAGATGACTAAGCGAGCGTGAAAATGCAAGCAATCCAAAGATTCAACAACGAAACTAGTCCAATTTAGAAGAAAAGAAACCGAATAGGAAAAATATCAAGCTTCCAATTCGCCAATTACAAGAGCTTATAATCAAAGCTTCAAATGTAGAAGTAATATACTCTAGAAGAAAGGTATGAGGGAGAGTTTAATCGAATTGAAACAATCGATTTAGAGGTGCAAAGTGTAATGGGTCATAGGTGGGTTTTTATACTAGTTTTAGATTCAATTAGGCTTTAAAATTGGTCAACACAATAAAGTAAGGTTTTAAGATGAATTGACTATTTGACTAGGACTTTGACTAGGATTTTGACTAAGACTTTGACTAGGACTTTGACTGGAACTTTGACTGTCTTAGCGGACCGCGAGGGCTAAAAAAAATAATTTTTCTAATTTAATCAATTTTAAGTTCTAGACTTGTTTCCTTCCGTTTCTAAGTTGTTTTAGGACCGAAAATTAAGGGCTTTGAGTATCAAGGTCTGAAACATACGTGCTCGGTTGTAGATGCGAGTAGAAAACGTGCATGATTTTACTTATAAAAGTTATAAGTTTTATTAAATTGTGAATTTTGGTCCTATTAAAATACGAGGGTTAAAAATGAAAATTTTGAAATAGTTGAGGAACCAATTATGCACATTTATGAAAAGTGAAGGGTGTAGGTTGTCACACTAACTATAAAAACATTTTAAAATGAATTAAAATTATTTTTTTATAAATAACAAGTGTTTAAAATGAATTAAAAATAATTATTTTTTTTAAAAAGCCAAAGCTGTCACACCCTCAAAATCCACTTGCGGAGTTTTACCGCGAGGCGCATGACAAATCAGGATCCAAACCAACGATCACAATAAACAAGTCTAAATGTAATTAATGCAATACCAAAACATAGTTTTAAAATCCCGTTTACAGCGGAAGCTTATTCAAAATAAAGTTCAACATAAATAAACCAAGTTCAGTGTTTGTGAAATCATGCGACTCTATCTAGACGCCGTGCAGACGCGTGCGCCCTAGTTCCCCTGTGCTACCTTAGCGACCTGAGAAAACATGTAAAAGTTTACGTCAGCACAAAAATGCTGGTGAGTTTACAGGTTTGCAGTTCAAGTACCAAGTTCACCTGTCCATACTATAACAAATATAAAACCAGTATACGCTAGCTAGGCGTACGTTTTGCTACTACCACGATTGGAAAACCATTACTAACACGTATACCAGTTTTGTGCCCGAATAGTTCCAAATGTTCCTGTTGTTCCTGTTTGAGACAATATGCACTCGCCCGGCCCTCCAAGCCGACGAGCGGGGTTGGTCATTCCCAATAGCGCTATTCACATTTCCCCGTTGTGCAAACCCGCACATTCATGGTTCCCCCCGGGACTTCCAAAGATCGTGTAGTATACGTTAGAACCCATAGTATGACAGAATTTACCAAACAATCGTTTTAACACATGTTTTCTCCCCCGAAAGTATAAAACCAGTTTAAAAGAGGGGCCGTAAACTCACCTTAAGTTCCTTTACTCCTAATCCCGAGTAAAATCAGCTGCTATGTTAGTCCCGTACAGTGGCGACCTAACATATGACAGTTACAAGTACTTAGACTAATAACCCGCAGGTTAACTAGTCCCTAGATGTCCAGACCATAACCAAGTTCGTTTGAAAACACCGTGACTGTTTAACTGACCCTATTGACAAGACTCGACATCCCATTGGTGACCCGAGACTCCCCGTGTTACGTTTACGCTCCAAAACATACAATAACGCAAGTACACTTAACATACGTTAACGCACAACAAGTTATAGCACATAGTTCACGTATCACCGGAATACATCCAATTATATGTTACCAAGTTATTAGACATGTTACGGGGTTCCTAGCATGTTACTATATGTCAAATCAGGTCTCGGTATGCTAATATACACTTACAGCAGCAGTACACGCGATTAGGGAGGTTAATCGCATTACATGTCACGTGATTAGGGCTAATCGCCCCATAGGTCAGGCGATTAGGGCTAATCGCCCTTGGGACCACACGATTTGGGCTACTCGCCCCTGTAGCTAGGCGAGTGGGCCTACTCGCCATTACTACACGCGATTGGGGGTCTACTCGCCCTAGTTACTAGCGATTAGCAAGGCTAATCGCCTGTAACCTTGCTGTTCCGGTTTTTCGCGCGTTTAACGCTCCAAATCAGATCCAGAGCGTGTGTAATTACCCAATATCATCCCAAACACTATCCTAAACATGTTTAACCCAAAACCCTTCGTTCATCCTCGTAAAATCAGTCCTGCATGCAACCATAGCAATCCAAACACATACACATAGCATGCAATAATCAATTTACGCATGTAATCCAAACCCTATTAATCAATTACTGAGATCTCTATCATTATGATAACAATATTACTTCTGACCTAGCATGATAACATATCAACACATCATCAAGATTCATAAAAATCCTATCTTTCTAATCATGCATACCCATAACACATGTTTATTAATTAAAATCCGATTAATAACTCTTATTGACGATTTTCAGAAATCTTTTTCGTTTATGAACAGGTCTGGACCATTAGGGATTGATTAATAATGTTTACAAAGTATTATGGATGAGAATTAAACCTTGGAATTGCAAAAGGATGATGATTAGACCTTGAAACCTTGTGTTTTTGATCAAAATCGCCTTCCAGAGGTTGTTTAAGTGTTTGGGGCGGTTATGGGACGACTAGGGTTAGTATTAGTGAGTTTAGGAGGTTAAGTGTTGTATTTATAGGCGTTTCTAGTCGTCCAGCACGTTATAGGCGAGTATGCAGCAGCTACATGCGATTAGGGCTGCTAATCGCATGAGATTGGGCCTAATCGCCCCAAGGAACACACGAGTAGCCTCCTACTCGCGTCTACAGTGCCCTACTCGCCTCCCCTATGGGCGATTAGGCCTCCTAATCGCCTGTAGGGGTTCCCCTTGTGTGTTTTGCGCGTTAAACCCCGTTTTAACATATGTTAATGCATATTCATGTACCGACAAGTCACATAATGATTGTAAACACATAACACAAGTAAATACACATATTTACACTCGTTCACCAATTCCCGGGACTCGAGACTCGTACGTTCCGTATGCTCTGACGATCCTACAAATCGTCACCGTTTGGACACTTGGTTAAGGACTGACATCTAACGAACCTCTAGACCAAGCATCCAATGATCTTCTAGACTAACCAGTAGTTCCCGAACCATAACCCGACCTAACTAACCCAGTTAAGTACTGTATACGCGTGACTCGCTAAGGTAGACTTTCATCTAGACCATGTTGTTAACCCGAATTTGCCGGGTGTCACATCATCCCCACGTTAAAAGAATTTTCGTCCCGAAAATTGCGTAAGTACCAAAGAAACAACGAAGGGGATAAACAAACAGATAGGAATCAAAGAGTAGAGATCAAAAAGAGAGATTTACCCGATGTGTCACATCATCCCCACGTTAAAAGGAATCTCGACCCGAGATTCATTCAGCTGCCGAAGAGACATGCCTCGACTCGAACGCTTCCTTAGGGAAAAGATGAGGATACTTAGACTTCATCTGATCCTCCCGTTCCCACGTATATTCCGGTCCCCGGTTCGAGTTCCACCGAACCTTAACGATACGAATCTTACTGTGACGTAGGCTACGAATCTTGTAGTCGAGTATCTCCACAGGTTCTTCCACAATCCGAAGACGATCGTCAACCTTGATCTCTTCTAGTGGAACGATGAGAGACTCGTCAGCCAGACACTTCTTCAAGTTTGACACGTGGAAGACGTTATGTACGTTACCGAGCTCCGTCGGTAGATCAAGTCGATATGCCACCGGCCCAATCCGTTCCAGGATCGTAAATGGGCCAACATATCGTGGATTGAGTTTGCCACGCTTCCCA
The DNA here is from genome assembly GCA_030844895.1 of Ambrosia x helenae. Lineage (NCBI taxonomy): Eukaryota > Viridiplantae > Streptophyta > Magnoliopsida > Asterales > Asteraceae > Ambrosia > Ambrosia x helenae. Next base: position 95,900,409 of record CM061223.1, read on the forward strand.
AAGCGTATGACGCCCTTCCACGGAGAAACTTTCAGAAGCACCTTGTCGTTAACTTGGAACTCCAGTGGTTTGCGACGCTGATCAGCATAGCTCTTTTGCCGGTCCCGTGCCGCCGCCAACCGATTTCGAATCTGTACGATCTTTTCCGAAGTCTCGTACACTAGTTCGGGCCCAGTGAGTTGACTCTCACCCACCTCAGCCCAACAAAGAGGAGAGCGGCATTTCCGTCCGTACAGTGCCTCGAACGGAGCAGCCTTGATGCTCGTATGATAACTGTTGTTGTATGAGAATTCTACCAACGGCAGATGAGCTTCCCAACCCTTTCCAAAATCGATCACACACGCCCGCAGCATGTCTTCTAAAGTTTGAATAGTACGCTCACTCTGCCCGTCAGTCTGTGGATGGTAAGCCGTACTCATGTCTAGTTGGGTACCCAAAGCCTTGTGCAAAGACTTCCAGAAGTGAGACGTAAAATGGGAGTCACGATCCGAGATAATAGAAACAGGTACCCCGTGCTTGGAAACAACTTCTTTCAAGTAGAGACGAGCCAAACGATCCATAGTGTCGGTCTCCTTAATAGCAAGAAAATGGGCTGATTTCGTTAACCGATCGACAATCACCCATATCTTGTCGTTCCCGCTTGGTGACTTAGGAAGTTGTGTGACAAAATCCATAGTAATCCGTTCCCATTTCCATTCCGGAATTTCAGGTTGTTGCAGGAGACCCGACGGTTTCTGGTATTCCACCTTGACCTTAGCACAGGTCAAGCATTTGCTCACGTATGAGGCTATGTCCGACCTCATGTTTGGCCACCAGTAAAGTACCTTCAGATCCTGGTACATCTTATCCGATCCAGGATGAATAGAATACCGGGACTTATGAGCCTCATCAAGAACAAGCTCCCGTAGTCCCCCGAATAAAGGAACCCATATGCGTTCTGCGAAATAGTGCAGGCCATCAGGCCTTCGCTCTAGGTGCTTGTCAGCACCGTGCATAGTTTCAGCTTTAAGGTTTTCCTCCTTCAAAGCTTCCAATTGGGCAGAACGGATTTGGTCAGGTAGCGACGAATGGATAGTGAGCTGCAACGCCCGAACGCGACGAGGTTTAGTAGATTCCTTCCTGCTCAAGGCGTCTGCTACAACATTCGCCTTGCCAGGATGGTACTTAATAGCACAATCATAATCGTTCAAAAGTTCAATCCAGCGACGCTGCCGTATGTTCAAGTGTTGTTGGTCGAAAATGTGTTGGAGACTCTTGTGATCGGTGTAGATGGTGCATTTGGTACCGTACAAGTAATGTCTCCAAATTTTCAACGCGAATACCACGGCACCCAACTCCAAGTCATGAGTTGTGTAGTTCTTCTCGTGCACCTTGAGTTGACGAGAAGCATACGCAATCACTTTCTCGCGCTGCATCAACACGCAACCGAGTCCATGAATGGAAGCATCACAGTAAACGACAAAATCATCAGGACCCTCAGGTAAAGACAGAATAGGAGCAGAACACAGTTTAGACTTCAGTTCTTCAAACGCTGACTCTTGTGATTCACCCCAGTCGAACTTCCTATCCTTCTGAGTGAGAGTGGTGAGGGGTTGAGCAATCTTCGAGAACCCCTGAATGAAACGACGATAATAGCCCGCAAGGCCTAGGAATTGCCGCACCTCAGTTGGCGTCTTAGGTGCTCCCCAGTCCTTGATCGCTTCGATCTTAGCAGGATCGACATGAATCCCTAGTTCATTAACCACATGTCCTAGGAACTGGACTTCGCGTAACCAAAAGTCACACTTTGAGAACTTGGCATAAAGTTGTTCCCGTCGTAAAAGTTCCAAAACTAACCGCAGATGTTCCCCGTGTTCAGTCTCGTTCTTGGAGTAGATCAGAATGTCATCAATAAACACAATGACAAACTTATCCAGATATGGTTTACAGACGCGGTTCATCAAGTCCATGAAAACCGCCGGTGCGTTCGTGAGACCGAAAGGCATGACCAAGAATTCAAAATGGCCATAACGTGTTCGAAAAGCAGTCTTTGCAACATCAGCCTCCCTGACGCGCAGCTGGTGATAACCGGACCTCAAGTCGATCTTGGAATAATAACTAGAACCCTGAAGCTGGTCGAATAAATCATCGATACGTGGAAGAGGATAACGGTTCTTGATGGTCAACTTGTTCAGCTCTCTGTAGTCAACACACAAACGGAAACTCCCATCCTTCTTCTTGACAAACAAAATCGGGGCTCCCCAAGGGGAAGAACTTGGTCGGATGAAACCCTTGTCCAAGAGTTCCTGTAACTGGCTAGATAATTCCTGCATCTCGGGAGGTGCAAGACGGTAGGGGGCCCGAGCAATAGGAGCAGCCCCTGGTACGAGATCAATACCGAACTCGACTTGACGATGAGGGGGAAGACCAGATAAGTCATCGGGAAAAACATCAGAAAACTCGCGTACCACCGGAATGTCGTCGATCTTCTTCTCATCACTAGTGGAAACAGATAAGAGTGCCAAAACGGCTGGATAACCCTTTCGAAGACACTTAAGGGCTTTCATGCTAGAGATGATGTTTAGCGAAACACCACCCTTGATACCGTACACAGAAAGAAATTCTCCATCAGGGAGAGGAATCCGAATAACCTTATCGTAACAGACGATCTCCGCGCGATACAAGGATAACCAATCCATTCCTACTACAACGTCAAAACTACCCAATGGTACCGGCATAAGGTCGATGGGAAACGATAAACCCGATAACTCTAACTGACACTCCCGAAGAACACTAGTAGCTTCAATCGTTTTACCGTCAGCCAACTCAATCATATACTTGGTCTCTAATGGTACAGGTACTACATCTAGCAGTCGACTAACGTCCATGGATACAAAACTCTTGTCGGCACCAGAATCAAATAACACGCTAACAGAATGATTATTGAGAAGAAACGTACCGGTGACTGTATCAGGGTCTTGCCTAGCCTCAGCAGCTCCAATTACGAAGGCACGTGCATTTCTGCCGCCGCCCCCGTTGTTCCCATTCCCGTTGTTTCCACCCTGTTTCAGTTTTGGGCAATCCTTCTTGTAATGCCCAGTGTCACCGCAGTTGTAGCACCCCTGTTTCCCCGTAGTACCCTGAGTAGTCGGAGCAGAACTGTTGGTCGGAGCCTGAGTTGATGGAAGTGTAACCCGACAGTCTTTAGCATAGTGACCTGTTCGCTGGCAGCGGTGGCAACGGTTACTGTCGCAGTTCCCTTGGTGATGGCGTCCACACTTGTTGCACTTGGGCAGTTTTCCAGCATAACCACCCTGCTTATTACCTGAAGACGATGAACCCCCATTATCAAACTTTTTACCCTGCTGCGTAGACCCAGATCCCTTCCCGTCGTTTTCCCACTTGCGCTTATTGTTCTCTGGAGCCTTAGCAGTCGAACCTTTTGCCGGCAAAATCCCCTCATTCACCTTTAAATTAGTCATCCTATGTGCAGATCGAACTACCTCCGCATAAGTAGGATGATTCCCAGCAGCCACTAACCCTGCGATTTCCGGCACCAACCCTGAGACATAATGTTCAATCTTACGATACTCCGGCACATGCAAGTCGGGACATAGCACTGCCAACTCATTCCTCCTAACCGTATACTTCTCGATTTCCGACCCATTCATCTTGAGGTTCCACACCTCATGTTCCAGCTTCTGTACCTCTTCTCTCGGGCAATACTCCCGCTTCAGCAACTGCACAAAGTTCTCCCACGGCATAGCATATGCCTCCCCAATACCCATGTTCTGGGTAATACCATTCCACCAAGTCAATGCCACGTCCTGAAACAACGCAGCCGAATACTTCACCCGATCTTCTGGTAGACAATTACACATCAAGAATACCGACTCCACTTTCTCCAACCACCTAAGCAAACTGACCGCACCCTCGGTGCCAGAGAATTCCTGGGGCTTGCAGTCCCGGAACATCTTATAGGTGCACATGGGTGGGGGTGGGTCAACAGGACCACCTGAAACGAAACGTATGAGAAACCACGAATAACGTACACAAGGTTCACCAATGAGGCAAAGAAAACAGATAAAACAACTTACCACCACCGTTGTGCCCTAACTGAAAGGCAGCCTGGAGCAAGTTGTTCAGATCAGCCTGTGACAGGTTAATACCTCCACCACGACCACCAGCACCACCACGACCACCACCGCGTCCACCACCGCGTCCACCTCCTCGTCCTCCACGCACTCCAGACATGATTCTGGCAGAAAGAACGAGAAAATTTAGTTTCGCAGTTAAAGATAACCACAAATGTTCACAAGATCAAAGCCAGATCCAATCCAGGACTATCCCTTCAAACTCAGAGCTCACTAGTGTTTCCATGCATTTCGTTTTATGATTTTGTGTGCACCCAAAATGATAAAACGCTCTACATGGTCCTCCAAGTGTTCTCCTAGTTCAAAGTTCAAATCACCGAACATAGACTCTTAGCTACACACCGTAATACTACGGTAGTTCATGACAAATGCTTCTATTGGAATACGAAAGGGAAATGTCCGAGCCTTGGACAAATCTCAAGAGTACACGAGTTCCCCAATAGACCACACTGCCTAGAAAACAAGTATTCCAACCTAAGATAGAACGGATGATGTAACGTAGAAAGACCAACGATTTAGAGACACCCCGACAAGACCATACGTAACCCACTATAACGTTTAGTACCATGTGATCGTCTAGTGTGTGCGACTCGGCTATAGACTAGACTCTACATGCAGTCCTAGTTCACTATAACCATTGGCTCTGATACCAATCTGTCACACCCTCAAAATCCACTTGCGGAGTTTTACCGCGAGGCGCATGACAAATCAGGATCCAAACCAACGATCACAATAAACAAGTCTAAATGTAATTAATGCAATACCAAAACATAGTTTTAAAATCCCGTTTACAGCGGAAGCTTATTCAAAATAAAGTTCAACATAAATAAACCAAGTTCAGTGTTTGTGAAATCATGCGACTCTATCTAGACGCCGTGCAGACGCGTGCGCCCTAGTTCCCCTGTGCTACCTTAGCGACCTGAGAAAACATGTAAAAGTTTACGTCAGCACAAAAATGCTGGTGAGTTTACAGGTTTGCAGTTCAAGTACCAAGTTCACCTGTCCATACTATAACAAATATAAAACCAGTATACGCTAGCTAGGCGTACGTTTTGCTACTACCACGATTGGAAAACCATTACTAACACGTATACCAGTTTTGTGCCCGAATAGTTCCAAATGTTCCTGTTGTTCCTGTTTGAGACAATATGCACTCGCCCGGCCCTCCAAGCCGACGAGCGGGGTTGGTCATTCCCAATAGCGCTATTCACATTTCCCCGTTGTGCAAACCCGCACATTCATGGTTCCCCCGGGACTTCCAAAGATCGTGTAGTATACGTTAGAACCCATAGTATGACAGAATTTACCAAACAATCGTTTTAACACATGTTTTCTCCCCCGAAAGTATAAAACCAGTTTAAAAGAGGGGCCGTAAACTCACCTTAAGTTCCTTTACTCCTAATCCCGAGTAAAATCAGCTGCTATGTTAGTCCCGTACAGTGGCGACCTAACATATGACAGTTACAAGTACTTAGACTAATAACCCGCAGGTTAACTAGTCCCTAGATGTCCAGACCATAACCAAGTTCGTTTGAAAACACCGTGACTGTTTAACTGACCCTATTGACAAGACTCGACATCCCATTGGTGACCCGAGACTCCCCGTGTTACGTTTACGCTCCAAAACATACAATAACGCAAGTACACTTAACATACGTTAACGCACAACAAGTTATAGCACATAGTTCACGTATCACCGGAATACATCCAATTATATGTTACCAAGTTATTAGACATGTTACGGGGTTCCTAGCATGTTACTATATGTCAAATCAGGTCTCGGTATGCTAATATACACTTACAGCAGCAGTACACGCGATTAGGGAGGTTAATCGCATTACATGTCACGTGATTAGGGCTAATCGCCCCATAGGTCAGGCGATTAGGGCTAATCGCCCTTGGGACCACACGATTTGGGCTACTCGCCCCTGTAGCTAGGCGAGTGGGCCTACTCGCCATTACTACACGCGATTGGGGGTCTACTCGCCCTAGTTACTAGCGATTAGCAAGGCTAATCGCCTGTAACCTTGCTGTTCCGGTTTTTCGCGCGTTTAACGCTCCAAATCAGATCCAGAGCGTGTGTAATTACCCAATATCATCCCAAACACTATCCTAAACATGTTTAACCCAAAACCCTTCGTTCATCCTCGTAAAATCAGTCCTGCATGCAACCATAGCAATCCAAACACATACACATAGCATGCAATAATCAATTTACGCATGTAATCCAAACCCTATTAATCAATTACTGAGATCTCTATCATTATGATAACAATATTACTTCTGACCTAGCATGATAACATATCAACACATCATCAAGATTCATAAAAATCCTATCTTTCTAATCATGCATACCCATAACACATGTTTATTAATTAAAATCCGATTAATAACTCTTATTGACGATTTTCAGAAATCTTTTTCGTTTATGAACAGGTCTGGACCATTAGGGATTGATTAATAATGTTTACAAAGTATTATGGATGAGAATTAAACCTTGGAATTGCAAAAGGATGATGATTAGACCTTGAAACCTTGTGTTTTTGATCAAAATCGCCTTCCAGAGGTTGTTTAAGTGTTTGGGGCGGTTATGGGACGACTAGGGTTAGTATTAGTGAGTTTAGGAGGTTAAGTGTTGTATTTATAGGCGTTTCTAGTCGTCCAGCACGTTATAGGCGAGTATGCAGCAGCTACATGCGATTAGGGCTGCTAATCGCATGAGATTGGGCCTAATCGCCCCAAGGAACACACGAGTAGCCTCCTACTCGCGTCTACAGTGCCCTACTCGCCTCCCCTATGGGCGATTAGGCCTCCTAATCGCCTGTAGGGGTTCCCCTTGTGTGTTTTGCGCGTTAAACCCCGTTTTAACATATGTTAATGCATATTCATGTACCGACAAGTCACATAATGATTGTAAACACATAACACAAGTAAATACACATATTTACACTCGTTCACCAATTCCCGGGACTCGAGACTCGTACGTTCCGTATGCTCTGACGATCCTACAAATCGTCACCGTTTGGACACTTGGTTAAGGACTGACATCTAACGAACCTCTAGACCAAGCATCCAATGATCTTCTAGACTAACCAGTAGTTCCCGAACCATAACCCGACCTAACTAACCCAGTTAAGTACTGTATACGCGTGACTCGCTAAGGTAGACTTTCATCTAGACCATGTTGTTAACCCGAATTTGCCGGGTGTCACAAAAGCGCCTGGCTATGGTCAAAGCGAGGCACCTGTGGTCTAATCAAGCAAGCCAAGCGCCTCACTTTGACCAAAGTCAGGCGCTTTGTCCTTTTTAAAAAAATATTAATTTGTTTTAATTCATTTTAAATACTTGTTATTGATAAAAAATAATTTTAATTCATTTTAAAATGTTTTTAGTTGTTCCCAACTAGGTGTTTCGGGTCGTTTATTGCTCGTTTGTGTTTTTTTGGTAGAAACATCCGAGTTTATACAACTTTCATAAATCATTGTACGTGGTGCTCGGACTATACAATCGATACCCATATTTTTTCACAATACAATTTTTGCACGTCTAATCGATAAGATGGGCTTCCGGACTCTGTTTGGCGCATTTCGGAAAGTTTAATTGATTGTTTGTGGTTTTCAGAAGTCACATCCGATCAATTAAAACGTATCGAAACGCGGAAACCTTGTTTGAATATACTCGTGTTCAGCCTTTAAAGAATTATAAAATCATTTTACTAATTCCTGATTTTTGGTAGTTTCATAAATCATTTTACTAATTTCCGATTCTTGATACATTCATAAATCGTTTCTCAAATCATAACCATTATCATCATTACACCCTCAAAACAGAAATAAAATAACAATAAATAAAATTACAATAATAAATCATTTCTCCAACATAACTTGCACCGGCTTGAGATATGATTTTGGTTAGCTTAAATCTCTCTGATCCATGGTATCCACTAACCGTAGAGACAACGAGATCCATATTTCAAACATGGAGCTAAACGACATCATAATATTTTAGACGTTAGGGTTTGATAAACACAAAGCTTATTATTAAAAAGCAACACAAAACAAAATTGGAACCTAAAATCGTACCGTGATATAAAGAGAGGCCTATTAGGAGTGCCGTGGAGGAAGATCGTCGTTTTGCTGTAGTCGATGATGGCGCAGAGGTTAGCGGGTAGTTGAAATTTTGAATGATGTTCGTCGGTTTGCTCTCTATATACTAATTCATAACAGAGGTAGGAAAGTATTCATATATAAAGAGCATTAAAAAGTCACTATTTAACGAAATTTAACATCGAACACTTTATAAAGCAACAATTCAAAACAGAGATAGGAAAGTAAAGCTTCAGGTGAAAGTGGATACAATGGATCAGAGAAATTTAAGCTAATCAAACTCATATCTCAAGCCGGTGCAAGTTATGTTAGAGCACTGTTCATCTTCTTCTTCAACTTGCTTTCTCTTGATCTTCACACTTGCTTTTGGAGCTCTGATCTTCTTCCTATTATCTTTATCTATCACAACTTAAAGCTCTGATCATGGGTCACATGATTGTGTTTATGTTCTTTTATAAGATGAAAATTTGTGCCGGTCCGACTGTTGATTTTTTTCTACAACCAGTACAACGAACTCTGTATCGATGATATCGATCAAACCTTCATAAAACAACCAAACCACCGTTCGAAACCATAACTTATTACATTATTATTATTATTTACATTATTATTATATTTGCAACATACACCTTCAGTCCATTCCTCGTAAATCCCTTACAAAGCACAAGGATGAAGTCTTGGAAAAACCCAGTAAGAAGCCCTAAAATTTCGGACCCTAACATGCACGAGACGAATGTTGCAACATGAGTTTGACCAAGATGACACGCGAAGCTTTAGACTCCAAGTGGATCCCTTAATTGATCAATTCGCCTTTTTCCCTTATTTAATGAAATTTAACGCGCATACCGCATTCGAATTGGTTTTTTATTTTTTCTAAAAGTAGAAAAACTAGAACAATATTAACAACTAACAAAAATATTGTACAGCAAAAGAAGAAAGTGTTCCTCTCTGCTACCAAACATGTCAAGAAATGATAATTTTCAAATATTGCAGATCAAAGTCTTCATTAGTACTTAACGGTGGTGAACAGTTGTTAGGAATTGAATTCTTGGAGATGATAAAGGTTAACGAAGATTATTGCTGTATTTTTCTCGGAAGTACTGAATAATAATATTTTGTCACTGTTTGTATAATTCTTACAATAATGAAATAAATAAATAATAATGTTTTGTCATTGTTTGTATAATTCTTATAATAATGTTTTTGTAGTTAGCTCGTGAAATTAGGTGTAGAGATGGATCGGATTTCACAGCTTCCTGAATCTATTGTTTATCACATACTCTTTTTATTAATAATACTCATGCAGACCTTGTTTTAATAGTAGCCTATATAATATATACATTTAAAAAAAATCAATTCAAAACAACAAAAATTGAACCAAAATAAACTAAAAAACCCAAAAAATCGAACCAAAATAAAACTTTGATTCGAAGCGCCTCGCTTTGGCCAAAGCGAGGCGTTTCGCTTTTAAAATTTCAGTTTTTTCTGACCTCGTACTAATGGCCGTTGAAAAGGGAGCCAAGCGTCTCGTTTTAACTAAAGCGAGGCGATTCATGGGAGGTTAAAATAGAAGCAGAGGGTGTGAATAGCAAGATCTTTCAAAAAGAGTGCACATGCCAACTTGAGATAGAAAAACAAGAGCGGTCATGTCATTGTACAGTCACGAGACTCGTGTGGAAACCATGAAACGCAATCGCTTCAGTTTTTGGGGTTCACTTTGTACTAATGTACTATGAACCTATTAACATTAAATAGGACATAATTAATCTTTTTCTATATTAGGGGATGGGCCGCTATCAGAATTGGTCACGGGTACCCCACTATTAGCACAGTAACACCGCTGTCACCCATGCTGGTAGTGGTCCCGTGAACCAAATCCTGGTTCTAGTTAACGGGTTGGTACCCGTGAGTTTGTCTCTTCCCCTTTTGTCTTTTTCTTTATTTTATTTCCAGTAGAGTGTTGCCTCTAAAAAACTGTTTCAGTGAAGGAAATCAGTAAAGTGATGTGGCAATGTAGGATTGGTTGAAATTAGTGAACTTGAAAAAACTTACGGGTAGCGCCCCGTTCCCCCTTATACCATTGATAAAAGGGACAATCACCTTGAAGAATATATTGATCATTTGATCATTTATTTCATCTAAAATAATTTTGATTCTTTTAGAAACAAAAAATTTGAAACAATATTCAAAATTAACAACTAGAAGTGTGACATGGGAAGTAAAAATTAGCTATTTCCAATTTTTTTTTAAATCACTCTAATCACGCGGCATATGTATTTCTTCATTCACCCCAATAGCGAAAATCACACAACTAGAGTTGGGTATCATCCTGCTGTCTTGTCTTTTTGGGGGATGGTGTTCTGCACCCTACTCCTCTCCACGCTGCTTGACTACCATGAAGCAAGATCTTAAGATTATTATCTTTAAGTCTTTAACAGGTAAAGGTCTACTCTTTACGGAGAAAACCTAAGTTTTAGCCAAAAACAACAAAAGATAGTATTTAAGGCCAAACTAACCCGAATAAATATAAATTACTAGCTCATTACTCTGGGAGTGTCCTGAGGTTAAAAAATCTAATATGACTTAATAAAAAAGGATAAAAGAAGTAAACAATCTCAACCACTTTTAATCCTAAAGAAAGTTGTTCTAATGTTTATACTATGAAAATGGGCTCTCATGCTGCGTTCCCAGCAGATTAAAAAAAATCTCAACCTCTTTTAATGCTAAGCATATCGTTATAGCACATGAACATGCACTACAAGGAACGGGACCTTTAGCGGCGACGCCCGTCGCCGCTAAAGGTATACTATTAGCGGCGGCAAGACTTTTAGCGGCGACGGTTGCCGCTAATGGTCTTGCCACCTTTTGTCTGTCGCTATTGCTCCTATTGCCGCTAAAGGTGTCCCCGCTAAAGCTATTTATCCACGTGGCATTATCTTTTATCTTTTTTTTTTTTTGCCACGTGGCAGATTCCTGTGTTTTCCCTTCGCCTCATGAGGCGTAAGCTCGAGGCGCAATCAAAAAATAAATATGAAAATTATGTGTCTATAAAAAATAAAATACTTGACCTAGAAAAGTCTAAAACATCAAAAACACACATTAAAAATAAAACTAGTAGGAAACCCGCGCGATGCGGCGGCGTCGGCAACTTACAACGTTGTAAATGTTTTCCTTTAGTTTATCAATTGTCTCGTGTTATATTGTATAGTACTTAAGTTAGTTATCTTTTTTGTGTAATATGTTACAATCCAATTAAGTTAACGTATCAATCCCGATGTGCTACATCCGATATTTATGGTTATTCTTATTTAAACCCAAAAATAGCAAATAAATAGGCATACATTTAATCAAGCAATATAAAGGATAGTCTCATTTCACCGGCATTGATCGACCATATGAGATTTACCAAAACAAAATAGCACAATATATTGAACTCCTTGCTATGTGAAACCTAAGAAATCCTCAACAATGTCATGGTCATCTATTATCGGTTCAATAAATGTACATATAACACATAAGAAAAACAAAAAAAAAATGTAAGACGCAATAAATAAAATCTGCAAAAATACTGGCATAAACATTTGAAGAACATAAAATCAACAAATAATCATGTCTAAAAAGCACCGTATTAGATGATAAAATGCTCTAGGTTGAGCCAAGTGTTATACAACATTGGGCTTTTTTTTGGTGAGTTTCAATTAGAATTGTGATGGCCTGGGTCACTCGCGATGTCTGTATTTGCACACGTGGATGACATTTTGCTATTAGGTTTACGAGGGTGATCAGGCTTTGTTGTGTTAAAAAAAGTTAGAAAGTGCATGATATAGTAGATATTTTAAAGCATGAATAAAATATTAACATTATTGTTGCTAATGTGATGTGATTTGTGGATGTTATAATAATTTAGGCCTATTATATGTGTATATATACATGTATCTTAAAGGGTGACCATGCTCTTTAAGTCCAACCCTTTAACTTTTTTAAAATGGCAAACTTCATCCATCAAGTTTATATTCGACAAAAATCAACTTTCTGGCTTGACAAAATTAACCCATTTACTTTCTAACTTGACAAAAAAGACACCCTTACTTTCTAACGTCTTTTTAACACTCAAACTTTTGACATATAACCCATTATATCACCAAACTTTTCTATAAACGATATAAATTCACTTTTTGACATAGGGTTTTTTTTTTTTTTCTGAAACGAGTTTGATTAAATATAAAACGTTTGTATTCTTATTTTAACGTATGATATCGGTTGGTATATGATTCTGACGTAAACTTTGTTCGGAAACGAGTCAGATCAAATATAAAATGTTTTAGCTCGACAGTAAATATTCGAGTTACCTACGTTTCTAACGTAAACTATGTTCGGAAACAAGCGAGTCGGCTCAAATATAAAATGTTTTCATTTGATGGTATAAAATCCAGTTATTGTACATTTTCATACGGTTAACGTGTCACATGGCATGCCGCCACCGATAAACAACTTAGACGTTACCGCCGTAACGCGCGGCCTACGACAACCGTCTAGTTATAACAAAAATAAAAGATCTAATCTTCTGCCATAGCGGAAATGCATTTTGTTTTTGGGTACATGTAGTTTACCGGCTTTAGTTCGAATTCCCCTAACTTTTGTTTGTTTAGGTGATTATGATTGTTGTTTTAGGGAGTCGGCCACTGGGCCTCAAGTTTTTTCATTTTCTTTTACAATAGAACTTGATCTATAATATTATTCATATAATTTGATTGTAAACTAAAATACATACGTTCTTAGTTTTAAAGTTCCCCTAGTTTTAAAAAAATAGGAAAATAGTAGCCGGTGTCCAAATTTAGGCTTGATAATATAAAGGGGAGGAGCACGAACCAACAATTCCCAAAGTTAAAGAGTGTTTTCTTGGATGGAATCGGTCCATTTCGAGAAAATAAAAATAAAAATAAAAATGAATTTTATTATAAAAAACATTACAAGATACACTTCTTACCTTCATATATATTATGTATTATATCTAAGCATATCATAAAGATTATTACATATAACTAAGATAGTAACTATTTCATATAGTTATATAAAAAAGGAAGAATTAAATTTTATTATTCTAACATGTATCTAATGAATTACATATAGATTGCAGATGGTGTGCATAGAGCATATCAGTAGACCCTTTCTCTTCGTTTGAGTCTAAAGAGGTATGTGAAAAAGACAAGTAAAAATGTAGATTAAAAGTATAAAAACACAAATTGAAAGCTGGAAATGCGTATAAAGGATTTGGTACTCTGACAAATTGACTTTCAAATGGTTTGACTGGATAGTGACTGGGCTTGTTAAAGAGAAAAAAGTAAAAATACAAAATACAAAAAAGAAGCCTAAAATGGGTCTGAAAATATCCAGTAAAGCAAAAGTTGGAACACAAAACCCTTTAATACGTTTAAGTTTTATCTTTTAACAGGCGGGAAGAAAACACCATAGAAACTTTAAATTAAAACCAAAAGAAAAACAAAACGATGGTACAAACCTTAATAACAACATAAAGTGAACTGCATAAATCATTTCCCTCAATCTACTGAAGTTGTGAGTCGTATGGTTAGAACTTGTGGCCTTCAATATATTTTGTGCATAGATTTTGCCTTTAACTTGTTTTTCCTCCCCCGTAACTGGAAAATGAACCAGTGATTAAAATCAACAAAAAAAATAGTAACAAATTAGAGAAAAAAATATAGAATACACTTATCTTCTCATTTTGTCATAATTGATTTAGTGACATTGAAAATACATTGTTTGCTCAGTTAAGATTGGATGCTTATGCTAGATATTTTAGGTGTTAACAATATACATCTAGCGTAAATCAGCTATTTAAGTCATTGTAATTGACAATAATTTTTTTTTTACAAAACCAGTGCACTTGCAATAATTATACCCTTCATGAGAGCAGTTTATTGTTAAAGTTGCAGTCAATTACATAATGGAGACATATATTAAAAGTGCAGAAGTTAGTTTTTGAAATTCAAACAAAAAATAGCATTTAAATGGTATAAACAAAGTTAGTTCTTTTTTCTTAAATTTCCAAACTTTTCCTTTTTTAAATCTCACTCAATAATTTATCATATGCTATTTCACTAAAGCTCTTGTTTTCAATCCGTTGATGTGCCAAGACTTCAATTTGAAAGTTTTTACCTTGGGTATCAAGAATGATAGCTTAGCCTTACCTTACCCGAATTCAATGCTTGAAATTGTTGTGTAGTGACCTGAAGAAGAAATTTATAATCAGTTATTACATCACAACATGATAACATAAAAATGTAGTTTTGATGTTTTTATTAACTGGGTCACTTGGACGGAGCCAAACAACACCTTGTATACAAACTACCATACTCAAGTTTTAAATCATTCACCATAAAATGTATAATAAAATAACTAAGTAAACTGAATCTAGACTTGGAACCATTCATCTACTTGAGTGAGCTACCAAAAGGGTTAACAAGCATTAATATATCCAAAACCTCTAACAAGCATTTCATCGAGCAGGTTGTAAGCATGTAGTAAACACAACGTGTATATATCCCAGCTGGAGTTATTTCTTTACCAATTCTAATTCGAATTAGTCAGAGCAAAAAAAAAAAGCAACAAATTACTTATGGTGAAGATGTATGTTCATGTGAGCATATCCGAAAGCTAAATAGATTACATGTAAGCATTTTCGAAAGCTAAATAGATACATGTAAGCATGGATCTATGTTGATATATTACTAAATGTGATACCTTAAAGCTCAATAGTCTTTAATAGCGAATTACTACTTCATACAGGAGGCCACCTCCTGCAGTTCTATTAAAAAAAGCTTCATTATTGACAACAAGAATATTAAATTCAATAAAAGAGGACATAAACATCAACCATCAAACGTTCTTTGTTGATGACAAATTCTACAATAACCTAGGAAACTCAAGCTAGTTCTTGGCAATTGGCCCACAGTAAACAATGACTTTTAACCAACAAACGCAAACTCTTTAACACCCATCTCTAAATTATAAGCACTTTAAACCATGTCTAGTGCCTTTCTACCAACACCTTTTGGCCTCGATGGGACTACCGTCTTTATAGGTAAAAACGCCACCTAAACACCAGACAACTATAGTCGATACCACGTTTAACTGTTGAAGCTGGGCAAGATAGATTTCAGCAGCCATGTCCCATGCATTCCTGCAAATGCCCATAATAGGGCAATGACTATATCAATAAAAAAATTGTCAGGTTGGCATGTGTTTTATTGCCATATCTTACATGAGCAAAATAGATGATGGAAAAGAAAAAAAACTTTTACTGCTACGAAAGAACACCAGACCCAATACGGATCTGTAATAAATACATCCAACATCCGACATGAACAAAGTAGATATGGTTAAAAACAATTCCAACCTGGTTCTTAAGCAAGCTCTATGTCATCATCATCACCTTCCACCCACAACCACTATCATTGAGGAACCAGAAACACAAATATGAAATTATTACATAGATCCGACTCAAGTAACAAACAAAATTCGGTAAATATAGTTAAAAAAGGTATCGGGAGGTCAAACCTGTTCAATCTTGTTGTGCCGGATAGAGATAGAAGACCACCAATTTCTAATTATCTAGTGTTTGATAGAAATAGCAGAAGACCACTGATCTGGCTGTAACAACATAACTGAGGTGAGGTTGGGGTTTAATATCCACAAGTCACCGATAAGTTCTATTTACCAAAAAAAATATCACCAAACACTGGAAAATAAGTTGATTAGAAACTTACCTTAGGGTTATCGTGTGGTGAAATCTACAGCCGTTGATGATAAGATAGAAAAAATGAGGAACCGCTAAATTAATCGGACAACCACCATCTACAGCCACCGATGAGAGCAAAATTGGATCAGATCTGTTGAAATCTTCATCGATCTGTCTCCTTGAATAGAGAGAGAATGTGTGTGTGAGAGAGAGAGAGAGAGAGAGAGAAAGAGGTTGGAGGCGGACAAGGAATGCGAATATGAACCCTAAACCTAATAGTGTATCCCGTGTTTTTTTTTTCTTTGCCATAATAGGCTTGTACATTATGCCTCATAACTTGTACCCTTAAAAGTTTTAAAGCTTTTGTGCATGGAGCCATTGTACAATATGCTTTAAGGTGTTGTAAAACTTAAAAAAGTGGCAAATGACCATTTCTGCCCTTCCTATATGCATATTAATATAGTATAGATAATTGACCCAAAAAGTCTAAAACACAAAAAAAACCACATCAAAAACACCCTAAACCACCCGAGGCGTATGTACAATCCGAACCCCATGAGGCGCGCATCAGACTCGTTTTCTTAGAGTTTCGCCTCGAGGCGTACGCCTCACCCGTTTTTTAAACCATTGTTGCACGCTGCATAGATAACTTTGTGAATAGAAGTTGGTTCGCAGATGAAAAACGTAAAAAGACATTTGATACATTGTGCATATGTTCATACTATTTCATCTTCTCAGCAAGTAACAATCACATTCATACAACAAAGTCCATGGCAAGAAAAAACTCCTTAAAAGTTAGAATGACAGATAACTAGGAGTATTGTCACACAAAAACCGATCAAAGTTTCAATTTTTAAAAGATGGGAAGTTTGATACCTCTTATTATATGATCAAAAATTCAGAATACCAAAATAAAAAGATTCCGACAAAGTTTAAATAAGAGATCAACTTACATGATCCTATCACAACAAAGATGAAAAACCCGAGCACGATAGGGCCCACAGGGTAGGAGTCTTTCTTCTTTGTGGTTGTTTCAGGCACTGGCATTTTTTACATAGATGTTCAATTCATATAAAGAGTAACAATTTTTAGAAACCTAACATTCAAATGTCCAAACTTATCTTCAACATCCACTGCTGGATGTAATAATAATAATAATAATAATAATAATAATAATAATATACCTTTGCAACTTGCAAGCAATCACAATTCTTCACCTCCTTCCTAACAACATCCAAAACCGAATCAATCAACTCAGCTCCTTCAGTATAATGCCCCTTCGCCCAACTCAGATTATAATAAAATAAAAAAATTAAACAAACTAAAAGAAAAAACAACAAAAAAACAAAAACAGAAAAAAAGAAAAGAAAAAATAAAAACTCACCAAGAGAGATGAGGGTGGTGGTGCTTTGGTGGTGACGGGAACCGGTGGTGGTGGTTTCGATGGGTGTGGGGTTTACGGTGGTGGGGAAGTAGAGGGGAGGTGGTGGTTCCGGTGGGTGTGAGAGGGAAAAAGAAAGAGGGAGATGAGAGAGGTGAGGAACGGTGGTGGTGAAGAGAGGAGATGAGAGGAAAGTGAGAGATCGAGAGGAGTGAGAGAGTAAGATGCAGAGAGATAGAGAGCAGAGAAAGGGAAAGGGAAAAAGAAAGAGGGAAAAGAAAAAAGAGGCAGGTGATCGAAATTTTTGGAACTTTTTTGACCTTTAGCGGCGACAGGGTGTAGCCGCTAATGCCCACACGTACGATGAATTCCTGGACGTTCGATCTGATCTTGATCAACGGTTGAGAGTTATTATGTCAGGTTTTAACCTTTAGCGGCGACCAAAATGCGGGTCGCCGCTAAAGGTGTCGCCGCTAAAGGTGAAAATTCTTGTAGTATGGGCAATTCATATATGTAATAGTAGGTTTAAAAACATATATACTATCATAACACGATTAGTACTTGCCTATATATGATTAATAAATCATCTAAACACATGTGTTTTTTTTTCTGCATGAACAAAAACTCACTAAAAAACCTTTTTTTTTTCGTTTTTTGTATAGCACTATGGTGCTCGTTGGAAATGTAATAAAGCGATCGTTAATTTGGTGTAATTTTTTTTTTTCAAAAAATGTCATACATAAAAGTTACTAACGTTTACAAATTGTGAGTGGAAAATAAGGAAAAAATAAATATAAGAATATTAATTAAATATTTTAAATTTTAAAATAATAATTAACATTTAAAAATGTGAGAGGAAAATAAGGAAAAGATATTAATTAACATATTTAAAATTTTAAGATAATATAGATATAGATTTTATTTAAAAAAAGAAAATAAAAATTTTAAAAATTTATCTTTTATTTAAAATAATAAATTCAATATTATCACCTCAAAGTGCCACATGGCACATTCAATGGGGGTTGAGGCCTCCATTGAATGACACCTCATAGAAATTCAATTTTTTTATTATAAGTTATAAATTATAGATTATAGATGTTTATTATATTTATTTGTGGCCATCATTATCATTTATATTATATTAATCAATTACTATAATATCCCTAAGTTTATAATAGATGATTCTTTGATGGACGGAATTACCCTTACTAAACATAATTAGGGTGTCCCCTGTGTGTATAAATAGAGAGGTTACTAGAGGTATTAGGTTGGACTCTAATAACACCATAACCTAATGTAGCCGCCACCTACCTCTCTCTCTCTCTCTCATTCGATCACTTTGTGATCATTAGCCATCATTAGTGTACACACTAAAGGGAACCCAGTCAAGATGATGGTGTCGTCCATTACTGAGGTTCGTGAATGGTTAAGCATATCAGGTAAACATGATTATATTTTATGTTTATACCTTATGTTGTAATTAATATAATCAACATGTGGTATCAGAGCGTGTGTTGATTATATCAATTCTAATTCGATTTGTAATATTAAATCAAATAAAATCACTACTTTATGGAATAAAAAAAAATCGAAATAATGATTCATGGCTATTATTGATTTCACCAAAAAAATTGGACTGAACATTATTTTGAAAATCAAACTGAAACAATTTTCGTGAGGGTATTTAGAAACCATACATCCTATAATTAGGATTTATACATCCTGGCCTACATCACAGACCAACAGGAAGCTGACACATACTCAGAATGTGATGTCATACACCCCCAAATATGATGTCACAATGTGTATGAATCCTAGAACCCTTTCGTGAGTTTCAAAAAAAAATGCTTTCAAAATAATGATTTTGGCCACTGTGCGAATCACGAAATAATGTTTTGATTTTTTAATTAATGACACAAATCGAATGAATTACAAATCACATAAAGTTTCGAAAACTTTGATTTACCAAAATATTTTGATTTATTAGTCGAAACTTTAATAATAAATCTGATAATTAGTATGAACAGTTCTTGTATGTTGATAGGATTGTTCATAAAATTCATCCTTATTTTGATGAAAATCGCTATAAGTAGGTTACAACTAGGATTAAAATCTGTTTCCTAAAATTTTGGGAGTAACTTAATATCCGAGTTTTAATTTAAAAGATTATCATAATTTTCGAAATCTTTTGGAGATATATTGAAATCCCAAAATCAATTGAAACAGATTTTCTAAAATCCCTAAATTATAGCACTAATGGGATTAAGGTTCTCGCAGTCAATTGTTTACGGATTAACATTTTTTGAAAAGTTGTTCTTAAACGGGTTTCCGAATTCAGGTTCATGAACCAACAATTCTCGATTTTTAGTTTTTGAAAACCTAAATTCGAGAACCTAAACCAAAACCGAGAACCATTACTAAATTTGGAAACCATTACTGAATCCGAGAACTCTCAAGAATTCGAGAACTATTAAAGTTATCCGAATACATAAGTTATTCGAGTACTCATAATATATTCGAGAACTCATTATGATATTAGAGAACTCCTTAAGTCTTCGAGTACTCATGATTTATTCGAGATCTCATAAGTCTTCTGGGAACTCATCACTCTCGAGAACTCATAATTTCGAGAACCCATTATGTTATTCGAGATCTCATAAGTTTTCCGGGAACTCATTATTTTTCCGAGAACTCTTTATGCTATTCGAGAACTCATATAAATTTTTTTTTGAGAACTCACCCCATTATTTTTCGGGATTTTTAATAAAATTTACAGTTTTGATAAAACCTAATGTATCAAGTTTATTCAAAACATTGTAAAACCTTGCTTAACTTGCAATAACATTTTGAGATGTCACTTCTGCCCAAAGGTGATGTGTCACATTAGTTCGTTATAAAGATCTCGTTAAGTATTGTAGCTCGTTCACATAAGTGCCATAAGGTTTCACTTTTGCTCAAAGGTGATGTGTAACAAATTATGTTGGTGAGCTGAGCATATTGCATTAGGACTTTGAATGTCTCACTTCTGCCCAAAGGTGATGGGTTACATTCCTGTCGGCAATTCAATACTTAAATAAATAGCGTATAGCCAAAGCTAGAACATGTTATTTAAGTAGCTTGTGTTGGTGTTATGATATTATCACGTCTTCATTACAAAATGGATCCTCACAATTAATGATTATTCATTAATATAATGATCATAATATAAGTAGGCCTTACATCCATAACTCGAAAATAATCTCACATTCTTTTATAATTACTATATCAACTAAGTGATCCACTCTAATTATCAAAACTAAGAAGAGTTATCTTAAACAGTGTTCTTATTAAGTCTTAAATTACCTCCTAATACATAACATTCCTACGCTCTATCTGATAAAGTATTACAAAATAACATTCAGCATAAGAAAGTGGGATACACAAAATGTCTCTTATGGTAATCAAGAACGCTTTTACTGATTCCTGTCAGGTGAGCTATTAAAGATTATGAAATTGCTAAGAATAATGTATTATCTATGGAATGAAAGAATATAACGAATTCCTAAGAAGCATGAAATAAATAAATCTAACTTTATGGTTAAATGGCATCTGTGAATACATCTCAACATTGAATAACATGACCCATAAAGCAAAGGGGTTATACATAGAAATCAATAAAATTTCTAGTGCATTATGTCTTTTCCACCAGTACGATTAGATGCATTATGAATCAACTATAACACTCAGAAATATAAAAGTAAAAAATCAGTGTGTTGATAGCAAATTACGTATAGGAAAAGGAATGCATTAAACTAGAAAAGTTGATGTTATTCACCTTACTACCATTAAACCTATAAAAATGAAGAATAATTACCATAGAGAGGATAATTCTAAGGTCTGGAAACAAAATACAAGTACTACTTCCAGCTATAAGTTTCTCCAAAGGAAAAGTCTTACTAAGCAAAACTGTGCCATTAAGAATAGGCATAAGAAATGAGATTACCTATAGGCTAAGATGTGTAGTGCCTAATTAAGGATATTTAACTCCATAAATGCTAATGAATTCCAATTAACACATGATGGTTGAGTCTAGTTTTATACGTTTCCTTACGATAATTCAACAAATACTTAAGATGAGAGTTGGTGGCAAAATTAAGGGTCTATTAACCATTAATAACTGATCTTAGTGTTGAAGCTTTATGATACCTTGCGATATTCTTGAGATTACTCAGAATTTAGTATCAACACTAAAAGCTACATTTTTTGACAGTTACAAGGTTTTAATGACCAACCCAAAGCCACTATTAAGTTAAACTCTCATATTGTTTGTTGTCATTATCTGAATAGAAACCTTATGAAATAAAACTAGATGATCCAATAATGTATTCACAACTTTGTTATCATGAAAATGAGAATTTAACAAAGGAAAATGAGACCCATGCAATTCATCCACTAAGACCAAAATTTCATGAGAAATCATGACCAGGTCACTAAAGGATGCTTGGCTATCAAATCTCATTCTCAGTGACTTTAAAGCATGTGTTAAACGCCCTAAACATTGAAGGGCGAAAGGAATAAATGAGTTTCCATCATAAGTCATAACTAATTGACATCAGTGGAGCTTAGATAAATATCTAATTGTATCTATTCCGTTTCCTACAGACCAAAAGTATTAAAGAAATCAATTCATATATACTTAATAAGATTCCCTCTAAGTATGTTCTTAAAATTTCTTATGAAATCTGGACGATTAGAGAAATCAAGTATAAAATATATGAAATATTCTCGTTCACACGCATCGTTAAAACTCATTATGTGGAGGTACTAAGAGACCTAAAAGATTAGTGGGAGCACAAGATGTCCTACTTATGACTTGCAAAAGTTACAGAGGTGGGGGGAACGACAATTTGATCTATCCTCAAATTACACCTCTTGCACTGGACAACGATCTATCACAACTTGTCTCCTTAGCACTTAACGTACTCCTAACAAAGTTTTGTAGATGCTTAAATATGGGCGAACTTAGATTTCTTACTAAATTAATCTTCATCAAGTGAAACGACAATAAACATCATTAGGTTGTTTTCTCTATTAAAATCCATGGATCTTCCAAATGTTAGACCTTAAGCATGCTGAATTCATTAAGATCTCTAAGCTAAGTGGGAGCAGTAAAGTACTTATTATGACTTTTCGGAAGTACAAGATGCGGGGGAGAGACTCATTAAAATTTGAGACTCATTAAGTTTAACTCCGAATTTAACTTCGATTATTCCTCTTGTACACCTTACTGCACCAACTCTTACACACTTAGAAACTAATGTTGCTCCTTATATACCTGAAAATAAAAAACATTCAAATTAAGTTAAGTTTGTATCATAATAAACCCAATGTTCAACTCAGGAGGTCATTTGGGTCTAAAAGCCCACTAACTTTGATGATTATGTAACCTACCTGACTAATACAAAATGGATGTTTGGAAAGTTTACCGATCCTACCTCTTCTAATTAAATCATTAGTATCAAACAATTTTCTATATGGAATAAAGCTATTATTAGCAAAATTTAATTTCATAAATTAGAATAACGTTTAGGATTTGGTTGAATAACCTAAAGGTATTCATAATTGAACCAGATCCGAATGGGAACATTGTAAGATAAGATTGATTGTAAAAGATTATACTCAAGAGGGGTTAGATTATCAAAGAATCTTCTTATCTGTATTACAAAAGATTTCTTTGAGGATCATTATAGTCCTAGTAGCTCATAATAACTAAGAGCCACATTAGATGGACATTAAGACAACTTTCATGACCTACATGTTCATTAAGCAACCTGAAAGTTCTAAATTGAAGGTTAAGAACACTTAGTCTGTAAGTCAATAAGATCCATGTATGGGTTGATGCAAGCATAAAATGTGTTGGAATCATAATGAAATTACTCTTCATCAAGAACTAAGTGGATTAAAGAACCTACCTCAAAATGAGTGGGAGCAACTAATGAAAACTTGTCTTTACTTAGATGACGTTTCTCTTGACAAGTATATGTTACCTAAGTCAAAGCATTTTTCATGCATGATTTTGACATGATGAATATCAGGGATTCTTCTTACGTAATAGGAATCAAAATATACCGAGATAGACCCAACAGGATATTAGTTTCATCCCATAAGTTTTACTCTAAGCGGGTCCTTAAGTATGTAACATACAACATTGCTCTCTTTTAGAGGATAATGGGATAAATGAGATTATTACCTTATGCTTCATTAATTAGAAGACTTAGGTAAATTTAAGTCTATGATTGTTTATGATATTGTTCATATTTCTTAACACTAGACTTGCTTAGATTATTGAAAAGCATCTAATGGAACATTACAATATTTTTAAGAAACAAGAGACTACAATCTAAAGAAGAAGTGAGAACCTAAAGTGATTGACTACTCTTACTCTAACTTTGTTATATTCAAAGGAAATCAAGTATCAATTTCGGGGTATATCATTTCAGCAGACATAACTATTTTATGGAGGAGTCATAAGGAACTGTAACAACAACCTAAGTTATCATGACATAATGTGTTGCTAATCATAACAGAATGGTCATTAAATGTTGTTGCTAAATTTATCAGTTGACTCATAACTTATTAACTCCATATAAATACTAAGTTGAAGACTTACTGTGATAAAGTCAGCTGCCCTAATTTCTCGAACAATAACAGTTTGAGAGGAGCTGCATTGGAGTTCGATACGAAATTATTGTTCGCTTATGATTAAGAACAAATAGAGGAAATCAGAATTTTGTATCGAATGCATTCATGATATGCTTATAGATCCAATAACTAAAGGTTTATCACCCATAAGTCTCACTAACGGGCCAACTAAGAGAAAAGGGTATTACTAATGACCATGTACCACTGCATATCGTACTATGAATGACTTATGACTAAAGACTAATGGTTAATGATTAATTTTCCTCATTATGATTTGTTTGTCTATTAGTATGCTAAGCTAGCATAATGGCATAAAGACAATAATATAACAAATCAACTAAGGGCATAACGTTAATTAATCCTAATGTTAAGTTTTAAATTTGGGTGTAGTATGATTAATGGGGGTCCTAAGTCGAATAAAGACTTAACGACTGTATGTCTCTACTACATTTTGGGTTTATAACTAAAATGAGTATTAATCTACAGACTAATGTAATACTCATAATAAATGATTACTCGGCCAAGTGGGAGAATGTTAGAATAAATATAAATTATGTTTATTATATTTATTTGTGGCCATCATTATCATTTATATTATATTGATTAATTACTATAATATCCCTAAGTTTATAATAGGTGATTCTTTGATGGACGGAATTACCCTTACTAAACCTAATTAGGGCGTCCTTTGTGTGTATAAATAAAGAGGTTACTAGAGGTATTAGGTTGGACTCTAATAACACCATAACCTAATGTAGCCTCCACCCACCTCTCTCTCATTCGATCACTTTGTGATCATTAGCCATCATTAGTGTACCATACTAAAGGGAACCCAATCAAGATGATGGTGTCGTCCATTACTAAGGTTCGTGAACGGTTAAACATATCAAGTACACATGATTATATTTTAAGTTTATACCTTATGTTCTAATTAATATAATCAGCATGGGATGATCAAGAACTAAAGGCAACAACTCCTAAGCTTTAAGTCTTCAATCCTTAAGCTTGAATCACAAATTTACCCACTTTTTCTCTCGAGAAATTTGGTGAATATTGTTATAAACAGCAAGGGCTTAGGGCTCAAATTCTTTCATTTTTGGGCCTAAACCCACCCTTAATCATATTTTAATCCATTTGAAGCTTGTTAGTTGTTACTGATAACCCACGATCCAAGCTGCTTTCAATTGCCGAAAAGATAAGTCAGGATATTAGAACGTATATACTATATACCTTATTCATACGGGTAGGGTCGGGTTTGTCCATGCATTGGAATCCTAGATTTTGATTATTTGAATGGGTACGAGTACGGACACTTTTATTTTGCGTACCTCTACTCCATAGCACGGAGGCCCATTTAGAGCTGCCCTGGTATAAATTATAATCCAAATTTAAGAGGCTGATATCTTTTTTTGTTTTGTTATTCATATTTAATATAATTTTATTAATGTTTTTTATTCTGACATTTTCTAAATGAACTAAGGTAAGCTAATTATATCCGAAGAAATCTTCATTTAAAAATACATGAGCTATATAAAAAAATAGTGGATCCATAATTTACTTATACTACTCGTCGCTTAATTCAACACCCAAATTTTTGGTCCGGTCACAAAGATACTAATTTACATTTACTACATGTAAAAACGATACTTTTTAGGTAATGCTGACCACAAATGTAATGCACCACTCAACAACCAGTGAAAAAAGTAAAAAGTAATTACCGGCTAAAGTGGGGCTATCTCACTTGATAGAGGGGAGGTCAAAAGTTCAATCATTTGGCGTTAAAAAAAAGTACTTACCAAAGCTCGATGCAAATTGGTTTGCGTTTTACTTTGTTATTCAACCATAATACGTATAAATTAATATTTTCTAAGTGAGTTAAAGAAATATACGGTGTCGACGCTAAAAAACCTTGATGGTCCGTTTAAGCTATATAACGCATTAGTGAAAGATGATCAGATTAAGTTGGCCCAACTGCCCATGTACCTACTTCACAAACAAGAAATCATTGATGGACTTTTTATGAGCCTGCTTCATCGACGTTATCCGTTCAATTATAACCTTCATTGGGCTAAAATGGTCCATTTATTGTTTCGAGTGAAGATTTGGGCATGGTCCAATATTGTAATTTAGTCTTATACTAATATTCATCCACCCATGTTGATGCAGGAAGCATAAAATCTTACCAAGTAACACTAGTGAAACACCATTGCCGGCGATTAGTAATATAAATATATTAATAATATGTTAATAAAGTATCGAGTGGGTTTTTTTTTTTTTTTTTAAGTAAAACAAATTTTAACGGTAACATCCTTTTTTATTATACTAGTGGGTTGCCCGCGCGATGCGGCGAAAAATATAACACTTATGCCGCTGATTTTAGGGGTGTGTACATGATGATATGGTTCAGTACAATTTTATAACGAAAACCACGTTAATCTATAATCTATAATTCTATAATCTAGATTATCTTATTAAGGAGGAAGCATGTCTGTGAAAGTAATTTCCTTTCAATTTTAAGATGACATATGAAAAACCTCTTTACAAATCTCTATACTTTTGTCATTTCCTACCCCTTTTTGCCCCCCATGTATAACATATTATGCACATTGTATATGTGTGTAATAGACACTTTATATGTCTCTCAAGATGTAACCTACATTCATAACACCCAATAAAACCCATTTCTTTACTCTTGAATACTCATTTATAGTCATTGCTTTCTCGTCTTCTACACTTGTTTTACTTTTCAAGAAACTCGTCTTATTATATTTATTTGTGGCCATCATTATCATTTATATTATATTAATCAATTACTATAATATCCCTAAGTTTATAATAGATGATTCTTTGATGGACGGAATTACCCTTACTAAACATAATTAGGGTGTCCCTGTGTGTATAAATAGAGAGGTTACTAGAGGTATTAGGTTGGACTCTAATAACACCATAACCTAATGTAGCCGCCACCTACCTCTCTCTCTCTCTCTCATTCGATCACTTTGTGATCATTAGCCATCATTAGTGTACACACTAAAGGGAACCCAGTCAAGATGATGGTGTCGTCCATTACTGAGTTTCGTGAATGGTTAAGCATATCAGGTAAACATGATTATATTTTATGTTTATACCTTATGTTGTAATTAATATAATCAACATGTGGTATCAGAGCGTGTGTTGATTATATCAATTCTAATTCGATTTGTAATATTAAATCAAATAAAATCACTACTTTATGGAATAAAAAAAAATCGAAATAATGATTCATGGCTATTATTGATTTCACCAAAAAAATTGGACTGAACATTATTTTGAAAATCAAACTGAAACAATTTTCGTGAGGGTATTTAGAAACCATACATCTTATAATTAGGATTTATACACCCTGGCCTACATCACAGATCAACAGGAAGCTGACACATACTCAGAATGTGATGTCATACACCCCCAAATATGATGTCACAGTGTGTATGAATCCTAGAACCCTTTCGTGAGTTTCAAAAAAAAAAATGCTTTCAAAATAATGATTTTGGCCACTGTGCGCATCACGAAATAATGTTTTGATTTTTTTAATTAATGACACAAATCGAATGAATTACAAATCACATAAAGTTTCGAAAACTTTGATTTACCAAAATATTTTGATTTATTAGTCGAAACTTTAATAATAAATCTGATAATTAGTATGAACAGTTCTTGTATGTTGATAGGATTGTTCATAAAATTCATCCTTATTTTGATGAAAATCGCTATAAGTAGGTTACAACTAGGATTAAAATCTGTTTCCTAAAATTTTGGGAGTAACTTAATATCCGAATTTTAATTTAAAAGATTATCATAATTTTCGAAATCTTTTGGAGATATATTGAAATCCCGAAATCAATTGAAACAGATTTTCTAAAATCCCTAAATTATAGCACTAATGGGATTAAGGTTCTCGCAGTCAATTGTTTACGGATTAACATTTTTTGAAAAGTTGTTCTTAAACGGGTTTCCGAATTCAGGTTCATGAACCAACAATTCTCGATTTTTAGTTTTTGAAAACCTAAATTCGAGAACCTAAACATATTGATTAATTACTATAATATCCCTAAGTTTATAATAGATGATTCTTTGATGGACGGAATTACCCTTACTAAACATAATTAGGGTGTCCCCTGTGTGTATAAATAGAGAGGTTACTAGAGGTATTAGGTTGGACTCTAATAACACCATAACCTAATGTAGCCGCCACCTACCTCTCTCTCTCTCTCTCATTCGATCACTTTGTGATCATTAGCCATCATTAGTGTACACACTAAAGGGAACCCAGTCAAGATGATGGTGTCGTCCATTACTAAGTTTCGTGAATGGTTAAGCATATCAGGTAAACATGATTATATTTTATGTTTATACCTGAAGGGATAGGGAGCCTAATCTGAAGGGCGTCCCTATCCCCGCAAGGTAACAACCCCGCGCCAGGTCACGGCGCAGGAGCACACTCGCGCGAGGACAGGCAATCAACATCCTCGCGCGCCGGCACAGATGATAAGCAACAACTAATACCTGATACGCGCGTGCCACCACACGCGGAATATTCCCTTGGCACGTCAGAGGAGGTACAAAGGATGACAAAAGGAAGATTCATAAGGATCTGTGTCAGAACATACACCAACAGAAGAAGGACATGTGGCAGATAGTACAAAAGGTGAACGGCTGCACTGTACACGCTGTCGTGAACAGCGACCAGCAGGCATTACCTCGCCCACTGTCAGACGTCAAATCAGCCAGCAGAGATAGCCTGGACACTGTAGCAAGTACGACATTACTGTGCACCACCAGAAGGCCGCCACGTGTCCAACTACAACAACGACCACACTGTAGCCTGATGTCATCAACAGTGCCTCGTCCTTTCCCGCCATTTCCAGAAGGACCATGGGCTTGGGCCCCGGTTGGGCCCAAGCCAATGGTGTCACTTGTGGGCCTCTCCATGCAGCCCGCTACTAAGCCTATAAATAGCACCAGATACAACTCATGTATTCATTTCACAAATACAACCATCGCTACTGTAATCTCTACTTGTAACTCTCTCTTGTTAGTAATAATATTCCGGTGTACTTACAGTGGACGTAGGTCATTAACGACCGAACCACTTAAATCTCTTGTTCGTAGCACACACAACACATATCACACTCACCTTAACAAACTCTCGGGTTACCATAACGGTTTGGGTAAAGGATTAAACCTGTAGTCACATAAGTATTAACCCCCGGAGGTTAGTCTTAATCTCCGGTGTACTTATTGTTTCTTCATTGGCGCCATCCAACGGTTAGAACAGCTCTTTTCACCCATCTTTTAACCCACCCATGGCTGAACCCAACCCTAACACCTCCGGCATGCACCGAGCCGGAGACGAAGATGTCCAACAGCCGGACAACCAAATCACACCTAACACTGTCGTCAAACAACCGACATCCCGGCTCGACAGATCAGCTGTTGGAATCCGTGATGTCGAGTCAGATGACGACAGTCAAGAACTCTCCGAGGAGGACCCAGACCAGTGGCTCCTCCGTCAGAATGCCAGAAGTGCTGCAATCTATCAACGAAAACTGTTGCAGCAAGCAAAAAAGAAAGGTAAAGCACTTGCTTTTGATACTCCGTCAAAAGCAAAGTACAAGAAGAAAGATACGGCCGGTCACGGTGACGGTCGTAGCGGGGAGCTCGGCGGAAACGTCAGAGCTCGGGGCTACGCCAAATCACGTGACGAGCCAGACGGTTATGAATCGTCAAGCAGCGACTCTGGGAACAAAGGGAAGAAATACACTCCCACGTCGCGAGACAGTGAGATAGACGATGACTTGGTCAAACCATTTCGACCAAAAGCTTTTGCCGAGAAATCCAAATTCGTCGCCCGCATCGCGGCTGCCAAAATACCCAGGAAGGCCAAACTTCCAAGCAGCATCGGTAGATACGATGGCCTGCGTGATCCCGACGACCATGTGCACGACTTTGAGTGCGCGGGTATGTCCGTAGACTGGCCCGTCCAAGTATGGTGTCACCTTTTCGCTCAAACCCTCACGGGTGCCGCCCGGGTGTGGTTCGACAACCTCCCGGCGGGAAGCGTAAAAGATTTCGACGACCTTACAGAAAAGTTTGGCAGTCACTTCTCACATTTGCGGAAACACAAGAAGGACAAAGCACACATCTTGCTATGTCGCCGCTATGATCATGAGACAATTGAGGACTACATCGTCCGTTTCAACAAGGAGGCCTTGCAAATAGGCTGTGGGGAGGAGCTCACCCGGGCCGCGTTCATTCACAATGTGCGCAGCCCAGATCTCATGAAATGTCTAACTGGCAAGGATGGCATCCCAGAATCCTGGGATGAACTCATTCGCTCAGCAAAAATATATGCATCCTCCGAAAGATCTTTTAATCAACTACACGGCTTCCAACCACAACACCATAATAATAATAGTAAACACAAAAACAAATCTGTTTGGAGCCGCATCTCGGGCGCCACCGACGAGGGGAAATATTCACCCGCGGGGGACGCCCGCCAAATCATTAGCTCGAAGCAAACGCGAGAACAACGTGGACACTCCAAGAAAAACCACGATTGGACTCCGTTAACTAAAACTCCTTCACAGGTCTTGAAGACCGAGCAGGTCACACTCAAGGAGCCTAACCCCCTGGGGAAGCGCCGAAATGTAGACCGTAGCAAGTTCTGTGAGTACCATAATGACTACGGCCATCTCACAGACAACTGTTATAGTCTAAAAATGGAGATAGAGGCAGCGCTGAAATCAGGCCAGCTCGGCCACTTGGTTAAAAATGTTCACCGAGCTGGCAAAAGCCAAGGAAACGAGGAAACCCAAGGCGAGGGGTCACGGAAGAAGATCCGCGACCTTAACACCCATGCTGCAACACTAATTCCCCGCCATCAATGCAACATGACACGGCGGGGTAAGAACACCCAACATGGGAAGCGCACCCGAATACAGCCTCTAGACGACTCCTGGAAGGAGGTAGACATCCTCATGCCAAGGGTCAGAGGTGGCGCCTCTTGCACAGCCCCACTAGTAATCACTGCCGTCTTTGGACATTACCGCACGCGATACATGTTTTTAGACGGCGGCAGCAGCACAGATATCATGTATGACCAATGTTTTCAACAGCTAGATGAAGAAGACAAGGCGAAGCTCATTCCGGTCAATGAGCCAATCTCTGGTTTCATCCATGAAACCATCATGCCCCGCGGCATGCTCTCTTTGCCTGTAACATGGACGGATGGTACACACGAGCGCACAGAAATATGCGACTTCATGGTCCTACCAGCCACATCAAACCATGACATACTCCTAGGAAGAGAAGGCATCGCTCACTTCAACGCCAACGCCTCCACGGCGCATGCAATGGTTGGTTTTCCCACCAAAACAGGCGTTGCCTTCATCCGGGGGAACAAAGATTGCCATGTCACGGAGACAGCCAAGCCGCCAAAGATGGTCAAGACAAATGCCCGCACAGAGCCGGAAAAATGGGCGCTCAACCCCAAATTTCCGGAGCAAACGGTGACCATTGGCCATGTAATCTCCGAATCCATACGAAATCATTTGAAGCAACTTCTGATCAGCAATATAGACATTTTTGCATGGCAACCGGCAGATATGGTGTGTGTTCCGCGGGACATAGCGGAACACAGGCTTAACGTATATCGTTCCGCAGAGCCAATTGTACAGAAGAAGAGAAGTATGGGCCCGGAGAAAACAAAGGCCATGAACGAACAAGTCACCGAGCTGCTCAATGCGGGCATCCTCCGCCCCATCAGATATCAAACTTGGGTGGCCAATCCCGTCATGGTCGCCAAAGCGAATGGAGGATGGCGCATGTGCGTCGATTACAAAGACATCAACAAAGCGTGCCCAAAGGACTGTTATCCCCTACCAGAGGTCGATTTGAAGGTGGACTCCCTCGCCCCATACAGATTCAAGTGTTTCCTGGACGCCTACAAAGGATATCACCAAATACAAATGGCGAAAGAAGATGAAGACAAAACAGCGTTCCGCACAGACGCGGGTATCTTCTGCTACACAAAGATGCCTTTCGGCCTGAAAAATGCGGGCGCCACATACCAACGCCTGATGGATACAGCGTTCGTGAAAGAAATCGGCGTACGGCTTGAAGTGTACGTCGATGATTTAGTGATCAAAAGCAGGGAAGAAACCGACATGCTACAAGACATCCAACAAACATTTGACCAGCTACGAAAGGTCCGCATGAAGCTAAATCCAAGCAAGTGCTCGTTTGGAATGGAAGAAGGGAAATTTCTGGGAGTCATCGTTACGCGGGACGGGTTCCGCGCTAACCCAGAAAAGGTACAAGCAATCGAGCGGATGCCATCTCCAGCCTCCGTCAAAGAAGTGCAGACATTGATGGGCCGCCTGGTCGCCCTAAACCGTTTCCTATCCAACTACGCCTCAAAGTCATTTCCTTTTGTCGACACCTTGAAGAATTGTCTGAAGAAAAGTAACTTCCGCTGGACAACCGAAGCTGAGTCAGCTTTTCAACAAATGAAGCAGTGTTTGATGAACCTTCCTACACTAACAGCCCCGCTCCCTAAAGAGCCACTCACGCTCTATCTCTCAGTCACGGAGCGGGCAATCGGCGCAGTCCTGATGGTCGATCGTAAAGGCGTGCAAACGCCTATCTATTACATCAGCCGCACGCTGTTAGATGCGGAAACTCGGTACACCATAATGGAAAAGATGGTCCTAGCTTTAATTCACGCTTCCCGAAGATTGCGCAGATACTTCCAAGGCCACCCGATAAACGTCCTCACGGACTATCGGATTAACGACATCTTGGCCAAACCAGAATTGTCAGGAAGACTGGCGAAGTGGGCTATTGAGCTCGGAGAGCACACAATCAGTTATAAGCCCCGACCCGCAATCAAGGGACAAGTATTGGCAGACTTCGCAACCGAGATCCCAGCCGACAAGGTTCAAGAGTGCCGAGAAGAAGAGTCGCCTGCGCCAGCGCACGACCCATCGCAAAAGTGGTCCTTATACACTGATGGCGCCTCCAACGGAGACGGTGCTGGCGCCGGTTTGCGCCTCATCAGCCCAGACAAACATGAGTTCACATACGCCATCCGCCTCGAGTTCAAAAGCACAAACAACGAAGCGGAATACGAAGCGTTGCTGGCAGGCCTCCGCATAGCGGAAAAAATGGGGGCCAGGCACGTAGAGGCACATGTAGACTCCTTGTTGGTAGCACGGCAGATCAATGGGGCATACGATGCGAAAGACGAAACCATGGCTCTATACCTGGAGCAAGCCAAGCAACTCATGCGCAAGTTCGACACATGCACAGTCGAACACATCCGGCGCAGCGAGAACAAACCCGCCGACGCGCTCAGCAAAATGGCATCCACGGTTTTTGAGCACATGGCAAAAGAGGTCCGCGTCGAAGTACGAGATAAACCATCGGTCCCCGCGCGCCAGGTCAATGTCACTCAAACAGGTAACGCGTCATGGATGACACCGATCAAAGCCTTTTTATCGTCGGGAATCCTGCCCAATGACAAACTAGAGGCCCGGAAGATAAAAAACAAGGCCCTGCAATACCAACTGACCGATGACATCCTGTACCGCCGCTCCTACCTGGGGCCACTCTTGCGCTGTGTTGACCCGGCAGAAGCCTCCTTTCTTCTTAAAGATATACATGAAGGAACGTGCGGGTTACACGCAGGCCCAAGAATGGTAGTGGCAAAGCTGATGAATGCAGGATATTACTGGCCTGGCATGCACGTCGACGCAGTTAACGAGTTACGCAAATGTGACAGCTGCCAGCGCCATGCCCCAAACACCTTGCGCCCAAAGAACAATCTCGTACCAGTTACCGCGGCTTGGCCCTTCCAAAAGTGGGCTATTGACCTAGTCGGACCATTCCCGGCGGCGCCGGGTAATGTCAAATATTTGGTCGTCGCTATCGACTACTTCACTAAGTGGGTCGAAGCGAAACCTCTGGCAAAGATCGATGGCGCACATGTCAAGAAATTCATCTGGGAGTTCATTATCTGTCGGTTTGGATTGCCGATGCAACTGGTCAGTGACAATGGAACACAATTCGAAGACCAGGCCCTCCAACAATGGCTGGCTCAAATGGGAGTCACGCAAATCTTCACATCCGTTGCGCACCCGCAAGGCAACGGTCAGGTAGAAAGAGCCAACCGCACAATCGTTGAAGGCATCAAGACAAGACTCGGAACCAGGCGAACAGGGTGGGTAGACGAGTTGCCGCACGTCTTATGGGCCTACCGTACCCTCACGAAAACAAGCAATGGCGAAACCCCGTTCAGCCTAACATACGGGTCCGAGGCGGTAATCCCTGCAGAAATAGCTTGCCCCACGGCAAGGGTATTGATGGCAAACACAACCGACAATGATAAAGAACTCCGCATGAACCTCGATCTGTTAGAGGAACGCCGCGACCTCGCGGCAATAAAAGAAGCAAGTTACAAGACCCAACTCGAGCAATACTACAACAAGCATGTAAAGGAGCAAACCTTCAAGATTGGGGACTACGTCTTCCGCAACAATGAAGCTTCCAACGCCGAAAAGCCTGGGAAGCTCGCCCCAACTTGGGAAGGCCCTTATAAAATTCAAGAAGTGCTCGGGAAAGGTGCCTACGCATTAGAAAGGCTCGATGGCACCCCTATTCCAAGATCATGGAACGGCGCTCAGTTACGGCGCTGTTATTTGTAATCTAAAATGGCTACACATGCCATATCATTAATGAAAACGTTTCCTATATCTGTGTTTCTACTTGTACTTTCCGCGCCAGGGTCTTCAAGACTTAGGCAAAATCACGTCGAACCAAACACGCTAGCAAGGCATGCCTTCAAGGCGCGCCACGTGCGCGTCGGGCGCCTACTCAAGCAGCGTAGTCTTCAAGACGGATTTACTCGCCGGACCTACAACACCGCATAACAACAACATGCGCCTCAACTCTTGTCTTCTAGAGTCATTGCAACTCGGAAAACAGAGTAGCGCGCCACATAAACGCGGTAAACGGGTCTTCAAGGCGAGGCGATCACGCGCCTAAGTCGGACTCAATGGCACAAGTCGCCTCCGCTACAATCTTCAAGGCGAGAAAGTGTTAAACACTTAGACGTCGGATTGTCTAGCCGAGCGCACGCTCTAACTCTTACTTACACACTGGGTGACGACTCGGTTAAATAAGTAAGTTAGAGACGAGACAACACGATATAACAAACAAAAGTTTCATTAACAAAGGGAATTAAAAACCCTTCTATATTTACAAGGAAAAGAAAAGTTACAAGTATTAAAAGGCCTAATCACTGGTCAGCTGCGCCGGAAGGCCCCTCACCAGAAGCTTTCGCCAGCGCATCAGACGTTTCTATAAAATATCTAAGGGCCACAGGTGGATCCGCGTTCTTGTTGCAGTCCGCAAGCACTTGGAGGATGGGGAACTCTATCTTCTCGAACTTTTGGAGTTCCGCCTCATACTCATCCTTCAGTGGCTTGCCATAGTGTTCCGCGTCCACGATGCGCCCATTATTTTGCGCGTGCAAGAAACCGTCTTCATAGCCCTCGCCATAACCGTAGGCTTGGGCACTGGCAGCAATGGCGGCAACCTGGTCTCCGAGCAGAGGCTCCTGCCAAAATCTCTTGAAAACCTGCGCATAGAAACAAAGTTAGCATATGGAAAAGACAAGTCTCAAAAGCAGAGAAAGCGCGAAGACTTACCCCAGCCATCCCGTCTGTCATCAACCATTTGATGGAGTCCTGCATCTGGGACTGGGCGGTGACAGCTTCATCCAGTAGCAACTTGGCCGCCTCACCTTCCTTCACAGCAGCAAGGCGAGCCTGGTCACAAGAATCCAGGTCTCGCTCCAGGTCCTCCTTCGCACTGAGGACCTGGACCCTCTCCCGCTTCAGCGAAGAGACACGTTCAGTAGCCGCAACAAGGGCTTCGTCCTTAGACTCGAGCTCCTTGCGCATCTCTACATACTTCGCCGTCCTCTCCGTGAGGGCCTTGCTCTTCTCTTCGAGCCTCTTCACCGCCGTCCGCCGCTCCTCACGCGCCTCTGACAGAAGCTCCTTGAGATCGGAGATGTCAGTGTTGGCTTTCTTCCATGATTCTGACCAACGGCGCCTGTCAGCAACCGCGTCTTCTTCAAGTTTGGCAACCTTGGCCTCCGCGTCATGGGCACGGCGGCGGTATTTGGCAATCTCGGCTTGGAAGGCAGCCTCTTTTTCAGCAAGGCTGGCCTTCTCCGCCTCCACCCGCTCCATGTCCCGCCACAACGCCGAGTCACGGCGCCGCAGCGAGTCCATCATGGATAGTTGAGTCGCCTGGTTAACGCACAAGGCGGCTATTAGGTCTTCACGACTCAACATATCCTGGTGAGTGCGCTCATAGGGAGGCACCACCTCGCTAACAAACTCCTCGGCAGCCAAGGAGTTGGAAAACAATGTGTTTTCCCTTATTGCCCAGCGAGGGCGCCAGATGGCGTCACCACCAGACCAACAAGAGCCGTCATAGACTCCTGCTGATTCCCCAACCCTGGAGGACTCGCGCCGATCCCGACGCGAGCCGCTCGCACCAGCCCCAGAGGCGCCCTGCTGGAACAGAGCCCTCTCGAAGGCATCCCCTCCATCGCGAGCCACTTCCTGGCTCTCAGCTTCGGCGCGCTCCCTCGCAGCGCGCTCCTCCGCCAGCTTGGTTTTTTCCTCCAAGAACCTTTGCTCTTGGAGGCGAAGGCGGTCCGCCTCAGCCTTCTTGTCTGCCTCAGCCTTTCTTGCGGCTTCATCGGCAGCAGCCTTCTTCTCCGCCTCAGCCCGGCGGTGGGCTTCATCGGCTGCCGCTTGCTTGGCAGCAGCGGCCTTCTCAGCCTCAGCCTTTTGCAAGGCTTCATCGGCCTGCGCCTGCTCCCGCGCAAGCTCCTGCTCCCTCCACAAAGCATCCTCCTCCCTTCCACCCGCTTCGGCGGAAGGAGACAAAGGTGCAGTTGGCACAATCTTCGGCGCCACTGCAAATCAACAATAACTTATTAATAATAATACAACTCATAAAAATAGAAAGGAAGAGAGAGGAGGAAAAAAGAACAACTTACCAGGATTCTTCTTCCTCAGTAACTTTTGGAAGAGTGGTTGGCGCGCAGGGGCGGCACCAATGCCCATGCTGAAAACGGGCCCGCCATCGCCACCACTCCCAAGAGGACCCTTGGGAACATTAACTGGTTTCGGACCAGGAACCGATCCCTCACCATCTCCAGCGCCAGGCGCGACTGGAGTCTCCTTTATCGGGCCAGCGGTCCGCGCCCTCTTCCTCTTCTCCAGTTGAGAAGATTCCGCCTCCTCGTCATCCTCGGAGGGTGGGCCATCCTTCCTCCGCCGACGCCCTTTCACAGCTTCTCCTGCTGAAACGGAAGAACCCGAGTCAGAAAGGGTAATCATGGCTCGGTACCTGTGCTTCCGCGGCGCGTGCTTCCAACGACCACGCTCCGCGGACGAGCCTACCGGCGGAGTCTTCCCTACGGTATCATCTCCGAAAATACTATCAAATAAAGGGCTGGGAGACTCACCAGTTGTGCAATAAGGCTTGGGCGTAGCAGAAAGGTCAGGATAGTAGAAACGATCCGCCAACGCATCCAAACACGAGGACTGGCCCTCCGCC
Organism: Ambrosia x helenae; assembly: GCA_030844895.1. Lineage (NCBI taxonomy): Eukaryota > Viridiplantae > Streptophyta > Magnoliopsida > Asterales > Asteraceae > Ambrosia > Ambrosia x helenae. Next base: position 95,938,149 of record CM061223.1, read on the forward strand.
ACAGGCCTCCACTTAATGCCCTTCTCCTGGCGGGCAGCGTAGAATTCAAACTTACTTACACCTGCAAATGACACATCATAAGGAAAGGAACGCGGGAGGCAATAATGATAATAACTAATATAAAATACTTACCCTCCTCCACGATGTAAGGCTCTTTACCCGCCCGGATGCCGTTCCGGCTCATCCCCAGAAGGAAAAAGATTCCCTCTGTCAGGTTCTGGAACTCCAGCCTAGTGGCGTTGGCGGTAAGGGCAACGAACCAATCCTGCTTCTTGTAATCTTTAAGCAGAGGCATGTCCGCCACGCGCTGACCATCCCCTATTATCTTCCAAGGGAGGCTAATAGGGATGACCCCCCTCTTCACGAAGAAGAACTTCTCCTTTGCCCAGTGAAGGGACTTTGGGGTATGAGTGGCCATGGGAGGCACCTTGGGGCGTGGCTTAAAAGAAAACCACATTTCATCCCGCGCCATGAAATAAAACACATTGAACCGCTCAACAGTCGGTTCAATGTCTAAGGCGCGGCACGACACCTCAAAATGAACTAACCTCAGAAGCCCGAAGGCGGTTAGTTGAGTAGGCCCGACGCCATAGGCAACCATGGTATCTATCTGGAAACGGGTGCATGGAAGCCGGAACCCACACTTGGCAAAGTGGGCTTCATAAAGGGCCAGCTGGTCACTACCAGCAGATAAGACGGTGCTGGTCGGAGAAGGAAGCATGGGCTCCCACTCCGGGAGGATCCCATACATAACACAGAACCGGCTAAAGGCCTCCTGACCCCAAACACAGAATGTGTTGGTCATGAGTTTCCTCTCCTTCACTCGGCCATGCTCAACGGTGGTCTCCTGCACCACCTCCTCCGTCTCCCTACCCACAATCTCACCGAAAAAACTTGGAGGTCAACCGGAATCTTCAAACAAAGTGAAAAAGAACGGTTGATGAGATGATTAAAAAAGAGAAAACAAGAGCAGAAGACACTCTAGAAAGGAAGAAACTTGAAGTTTCAACAACGAATCTTCAAGATCAGAGAGATCTTTGAAGATTAAACGGAAACTTCAAAGGAAAAGTTGACCGGAAGTTGAGAGGAAATTGAGAGCAAGAAGGAAAGAAATAGGAGAAGTAACCGTTCATAGCAACATTGCTGATCCTTATATACTCATCGCATTAATGACAGAGGGACCCACCTGGGAAGCGTAAACCGTCACAACTTTTCAAATTCTATGCACGAGATGATGACACGTGTCCGCAACAAAAACGAGCGGCCTGGATGATAGTGTATGACAGTTATACACTACACAGGCGCCGGATGGTCGACACGTGTCGGCAGATCTCACAATATCAACCATTCAAGCGCGTGGCAACTCACGCGCCTGACAGACAACACGTGCCCATCGACACGTGGCACAATCTCAACCATGAAGACAAAACGTCAGACGCGTGAAACCCCACGCTCCTGACACAGACGATATATTGATAACTGCAACCACGATGGGACGTGCATCAGTCTGTACAACCAGACAGTCACTGACACGTCAGCAACCACTACACTTCCATCAGAAGTAATTGATCATTCGAATTCCAGGCGCATTTATTCCAATTCATGAGAGACAAATTCAATGCTAATGATTTAGAATTTATCACAACTCCAGACCCGCATTAAATTACTCCAGCAGCAGTAAATTTCTCAGCGGAAAGTGGACGTAAACTTTCAAAAGACGTTCCCCGCCCAACCACTGCAACGTTGGGGCGGAGAACGTCCTCCCCAGCGGAAAGTTGACGTAAACTTTCAAAAGACGTTCCCCGCCCAACCACTGCAACGTTGGGGCGGAGAACGTCCTCCCCAGCGGAAAGTTGACGTAAACTTTCAAAAGACGTTCCCCGCTCAACCACTGCAACGTTGGGGCGGAGAACGTCCTTCACGGCGCAATTTTGACGAAAAACGGAGAAAGACGTTTCCCGCCTAAATTTTCTCAAATCAGAACAATACCCCCAAAGGCTACAGCACAAGCAGATGAGCTTTCATCCGCGACTTCTATATTTCGAGTCTAGCACTCCACCTCCTCATCAGCGAGCAGGAGAAGCCCTAGACTAGGGGGACTTGAAGGGATAGGGAGCCTAATCTGAAGGGCGTCCCTATCCCCGCAAGGTAACAACCCCGCGCCAGGTCACGGCGCAGGAGCACACTCGCGCGAGGACAGGCAATCAACATCCTCGCGCGCCGGCACAGATGATAAGCAACAACTAATACCTGATACGCGCGTGCCACCACACGCGGAATATTCCCTTGGCACGTCAGAGGAGGTACAAAGGATGACAAAAGGAAGATTCATAAGGATCTGTGTCAGAACATACACCAACAGAAGAAGGACATGTGGCAGATAGTACAAAAGGTGAACGGCTGCACTGTACACGCTGTCGTGAACAGCGACCAGCAGGCATTACCTCGCCCACTGTCAGACGTCAAATCAGCCAGCAGAGATAGCCTGGACACTGTAGCAAGTACGACATTACTGTGCACCACCAGAAGGCCGCCACGTGTCCAACTACAACAACGACCACACTGTAGCCTGATGTCATCAACAGTGCCTCGTCCTTTCCCGCCATTTCCAGAAGGACCATGGGCTTGGGCCCCGGTTGGGCCCAAGCCAATGGTGTCACTTGTGGGCCTCTCCATGCAGCCCGCTACTAAGCCTATAAATAGCACCAGATACAACTCATGTATTCATTTCACAAATACAACCATCGCTACTGTAATCTCTACTTGTAACTCTCTCTTGTTAGTAATAATATTCCGGTGTACTTACAGTGGACGTAGGTCATTAACGACCGAACCACTTAAATCTCTTGTTCGTAGCACACACAACACATATCACACTCACCTTAACAAACTCTCGAGTTACCATAACGGTTTGGGTAAAGGATTAAACCTGTAGTCACATAAGTATTAACCCCCCGGAGGTTAGTCTTAATCTCCGGTGTACTTATTGTTTCTTCAATACCTTATGTTGTAATTAATATAATCAACATGTGGTATCAGAGCGTGTGTTGATTATATCAATTCTAATTCGATTTGTAATATTAAATCAAATAAAATCACTACTTTATGGAATAAAAAAAAATCGAAATAATGATTCATGGCTATTATTGATTTCACCAAAAAAATTGGACTGAACATTATTTTGAAAATCAAACTGAAACAATTTTCGTGAGGGTATTTAGAAACCATACATCCTATAATTAGGATTTATACACCCTGGCCTACATCACAGATCAACAGGAAGCTGACACATACTCAGAATGTGATGTCATACACCCCCAAATATGATGTCACAGTGTGTATGAATCCTAGAACCCTTTCGTGAGTTTAAAAAAAAAATGCTTTCAAAATAATGATTTTGGCCACTGTGCGCATCACGAAATAATGTTTTGATTTTTTTAATTAATGACACAAATCGAATGAATTACAAATCACATAAAGTTTCGAAACTTTGATTTACCAAAATATTTTGATTTATTAGTCGAAACTTTAATAATAAATCTGATAATTAGTATGAACAGTTCTTGTATGTTGATAGGATTGTTCATAAAATTCATCCTTATTTTGATGAAAATCGCTATAAGTAGGTTACAACTAGGATTAAAATCTGTTTCCTAAAAGTTTAGGAGTAACTTAATATCCGAGTTTTAATTTAAAAGATTATCATAATTTTCGAAATCTTTTGGAGATATATTGAAATCCCGAAATCAATTGAAACAGATTTTCTAAAATCCCTAAATTATAGCACTAATGGGATTAAGGTTCTCGCAGTCAATTGTTTACGGATTAACATTTTTTGAAAAGTTGTTCTTAAACGGGTTTCCGAATTCAGGTTCATGAACCAACAATTCTCGATTTTTAGTTTTTGAAAACCTAAATTCGAGAACCTAAACCAAAACCAAAACCGAGAACCATTACTAAATTTGGAAACCATTACTGAATCCGAGAACTCTCAAGAATTCGAGAACTATTAAAGTTATCCGAATACATAAGTTATTCGAGTACTCATAATATATTCGAGAACTCATTATGATATTAGAGAACTCCTTAAGTCTTCGAGTACTCATGATTTATTCGAGATCTCATAAGTCTTCTGGGAACTCATCACTCTCGAGAACTCATAATTTCGAGAACCCATTATGTTATTCGAGATCTCATAAGTTTTCCGGGAACTCATTATTTTTCCGAGAACTCTTTATGCTATTCGAGAACTCTTATAAAATTTTTTTGAGAACTCACCCCATTATTTTTCGGGATCTTTAATAAAATTTACAGTTTTGATAAAACCTAATGTATCAAGTTTATTCAAAACATTGTAAAACCTTGCTTAACTTGCAATAACATTTTGAGGTGTCACTTCTGCCCAAAGGTGATGTGTCACATTAGTTCGTTATAAAGATCTCGTTAAGTATTGTAGCTCGTTCACATAAGTGCCATAAGGTTTCACTTTTGCTCAAAGGTGATGTGTAACAGATTATGTTGGTGAGCTGAGCATATTGCATTAGGACTTTGAATGTCTCACTTCTGCCCAAAGGTGATGGGTTACATTCCCTGTCGGCAATTCAATACTTAAATAAATAGCGTATAGCCAAAGCTAGAGCATGTTATTTAAGTAGCTTGTGTTGGTGTTATGATATTATCACGTCTTCATTACAAAATGGATCCTCACAATTAATGATTATTCATTAATATAATGATCATAATATAAGTAGGCCTTACATCCATAACTCGAAAATAATCTCACATTCTTTTATAATTACTATATCAACTAAGTGATCCACTCTAATTATCAAAACTAAGAAGAGTTATCTTAAACAGTGTTCTTATTAAGTCTTAAATTACCTCCTAATAAATAACATTCCTACGCTCTATCTGATAAAGTATTACAAAATAACATTCAGCATAAGAAAGTGGGATACACAAAATGTCTCTTATGGTAATCAAGAACGCTTTTACTGATTCCTATCAGGTGAGCTATTAAAGATTATGAAATTGCTAAGAATAATGTATTATCTATGGAATGAAAGAATATAACGAATTCCTAAGAAGCATGAAATAAATAAATCTAACTTTATGGTTAAATGGCATCTGTGAATACATCTCAACATTGAATAACATGACCCATAAAGCAAAGGGGTTATACATAGAAATCAATAAAATTTCTAGTGCATTATGTCTTTTCCACCAGTACGATTAGATGCATTATGAATCAACTATAACACTCAGAAATATAAAAGTAAAAAATCAGTGTGTTGATAGCAAATTACGTATAGGAAAAGGAATGCATTAAACTAGAAAAGTTGATGTTATTCACCTTACTACCATTAAACCTATAAAAATGAAGAATAATTACCATAGAGAGGATAATTCTAAGGTCTGGAAACAAAATACAAGTACTACTTCCAGCTATAAGTTTCTCCAAAGGAAAAGTCTTACTAAGCAAAACTGTGCCATTAAGAATAGGCATAAGAAATGAGATTACCTATAGGCTAAGATGTGTAGTGCCTAATTAAGGATATTTAACTCCATAAATGCTAATGAATTCCAATTAACACATGATGGTTGAGTCTAGTTTTATACGTTTCCTTACGATAATTCAACAAATACTTAAGATGAGAGTTGGTGGCAAAATTAAGGGTCTATTAACCATTAATAACTGATCTTAGTGTTGAAGCTTTATGATACCTTGCGATATTCTTGAGATTACTCAGAATTTAGTATCAACACTAAAAGCTACATTTTTTGACAGTTACAAGGTTTTAATGACCAACCCAAAGCCACTATTAAGTTAAACTCTCATATTGTTTGTTGTCATTATCTGAATAGAAACCTTATGAAATAAAACTAGATGATCCAATAATGTATTCACAACTTTGTTATCATGAAAATGAGAATTTAACAAAGGAAAATGAGACCCATGCAATTCATCCACTAAGAACAAAATTTCATGAGAAATCATGACCAGGTCACTAAAGGATGTTTGGCTATCAAATCTCATTCTCAGTGACTTTAAAGCATGTGTTAAACGCCCTAAACATTGAAGGGCGAAAGGAATAAATGAGTTTCCATCATAAGTCATAACTAATTGACATCAGTGGAGCTTAGATAAATATCTAATTGTATCTATTCCGTTTCCTACAGACCAAAAGTATTAAAGAAATCAATTCATATATACTTAATAAGATTCCCTCTAAGTATGTTCTTAAAATTTCTTATGAAATCTGGACGATTAGAGAAATCAAGTATAAAATATATGAAATATTCTCGTTCACACGCATCGTTAAAACTTATTATGTGGAGGTACTAAGAGACCTAAAAGATTAGTGGGAGCACAAGATGTCCTACTTATGACTTGCAAAAGTTACAGAGGTGGGGGGAACGACAATTTGATCTATCCTCAAATTACACCTCTTGCACTGGACAACGATCTATCACAACTTGTCTCCTTAGCACTTAACGTACTCCTAACAAAGTTTTGTAGATGCTTAAATATGGGCGAACTTAGATTTCTTACTAAATTAATCTTCATCAAGTGAAACGACAATAAACATCATTAGGTTGTTTTCTCTATTAAAATCCATGGATCTTCCAAATGTTAGACCTTAAGCATGCTGAATTCATTAAGATCTCTAAGCTAAGTGGGAGCAGTAAAGTACTTATTATGACTTTTCGGAAGTACAAGATGCGGGGGAGAGACTCATTAAAATTTGAGACTCATTAAGTTTAACTCCGAATTTAACTTCGATTATTCCTCTTGTACACCTTACTGCACCAACTCTTACACACTTAGAAACTAATGTTGCTCCTTATATACCTGAAAATAAAAAAACATTCAAATTAAGTTAAGTTTGTATCATAATAAACCCAATGTTCAACTCAGGAGGTCATTTGGGTCTAAAAGCCCACTAACTTTGATGATTATGTAACCTACCTGACTAATACAAAATGGATGTTTGGAAAGTTTACCGATCCTACCTCTTCTAATTAAATCATTAGTATCAAACAATTTTCTATATGGAATAAAGCTATTATTAGCAAAATTTAATTTCATAAATTAGAATAACGTTTAGGATTTGGTTGAATAACCTAAAGGTATTCATAATTGAACCAGATCCGAATGGGAACATTGTAAGATAAGATTGATTGTAAAAGATTATACTCAAGAGGGGTTAGATTATCAAAGAATCTTCTTATCTGTATTACAAAATATTTCTTTGAGGATCATTATAGTCCTAGTAGCTCATAATAAATAAGAGCCACATTAGATGGACATTAAGACAACTTTCATGACCTACATGTTCATTAAGCAACCTGAAAGTTCTAAATTGAAGGTTAAGAACACTTAGTCTGTAAGTCAATAAGATCCATGTATGGGTTGATGCAAGCATAAAATGTGTTGGAATCATAATGAAATTACTCTTCATCAAGAACTAAGTGGATTAAAGAACCTACCTCAAAATGAGTGGGAGCAACTAATGAAAACTTGTCTTTACTTAGATGACGTTTCTCTTGACAAGTATATGTTACCTAAGTCAAAGCATTTTTCATGCATGATTTTGACATGATGAATATCAGGGATTCTTCTTACATAATAGGAATCAAAATATACCGAGATAGACCCAACAGGATATTAGTTTCATCCCATAAGTTTTACTCTAAGCGGGTCCTTAAGTATGTAACATACAACATTGCTCTCTTTTAGAGGATAATGGGATAAATGAGATTATTACCTTATGCTTCATTAATTAGAAGACTTAGGTAAATTTAAGTCTATGATTGTTTATGATATTGTTCATATTTCTTAACACTAGACTTGCTTAGATTATTGAAAAGCATCTAATGGAACATTACAATATTTTTAAGAAACAAGAGACTACAATCTAAAGAAGAAGTGAGAACCTAAAGTGATTGACTACTCTTAATCTAACTTTGTTATATTCAAAGGAAATCAAGTATCAATTTCGGGGTATATCATTTCAGCAGACATAACTATTTTATGAAGGAGTCATAAGGAACTGTAACAACAACCTAAGTTATCATGACATAATGTGTTGCTAATCATAACAGAATGGTCATTAAATGTTGTTGCTAAATTTAACAGTTGACTCATAACTTATTAACTCCATATAAATACTAAGTTGAAGACTTACTGTGATAAAGTCAGCTGCCCTAATTTCTCGAACAATAACAGTTTGAGAGGAGCTGCATTGGAGTTCGATACGAAATTATTGTTCGCTTATGATTAAGAACAAATAGAGGAAATCAGAATTTTGTATCGAATGCATTCATGATATGCTTATAGATCCAATAACTAAAGGTTTATCACCCATAAGTCTCACTAACGGGCCAACTAAGAGAAAAGGGTATTACTAATGACCATGTACCACTGCATATCGTACTATGAATGACTTATGACTAAAGACTAATGGTTAATGATTAATTTTCCTCATTATGATTTGTTTGTCTATTAGTATGCTAAGCTAGCATAATGGCATAAAGACAATAATATAACAAATCAACTAAGGGCATAACGTTAATTAATCCTAATGTTAAGTTTTAAATTTGGGTGTAGTATGATTAATGGGGGTCCTAAGTCGAATAAAGACTTAACGACTGTATGTCTCTACTACATTTTGGGTTTATAACTAAAATGAGTATTAATCTACAGACTAATGTAATACTCATAATAAATGATTACTCGGCCAAGTGGGAGAATGTTAGAATAAATATAAATTATGTTTATTATATTTATTTGTGGCCATCATTATCATTTATATTATATTGATTAATTACTATAATATCCCTAAGTTTATAATAGGTGATTCTTTGATGGACGGAATTACCCTTACTAAACCTAATTAGGGCGTCCTTTGTGTGTATAAATAAAGAGGTTACTAGAGGTATTAGGTTGGACTCTAAAAACACCATAACCTAATGTAGCCGCCACCCACCTCTCTCTCATTCGATCACTTTGTGATCATTAGCCATCATTAGTGTACCACACTAAAGGGAACCCAATCAAGATGATGGTGTCGTCCATTACTAAGGTTCGTGAATGGTTAAACATATCAAGTACACATGATTATATTTTAAGTTTATACCTTATGTTCTAATTAATATAATCAGCATGGGATGGTCAAGAACTAAAGGCAACAGCTCCTAAGCTTTGAGTCTTCAATCCTTAAGCTTGAATCACAAATTTACCCACTTTTTCTCTCGAGAAATTTGGTGAATATTGTTATAAACAGCAAGGGCTTAGGGCTCAAATTCTTTCATTTTTGGGCCTAAACCTACCCTTAATCATATTTTAATCCATTTGAAGCTTGTTAGTTGTTACTGATAACCCACGATCCAAGCTGCTTTCAATTGCCGAAAAGATAAATCAGGATATTAGAACGTATATACTATCTCTATTACCTTATTAAGGAGGAAGCATATCCTTAAAGGTAATTTCACTTTAATTTTAAGATGGCATATCAAAAGCCTCTTTACAAATTTTTATTTTTTTGTCATTTTCTTCCATTTTTGCCCCCATGTACAACTTATAATGCCAATTGCATAATTGTTTAATGCACACTTTATACCCTCTTAACATGTAACTCCCATTCATAAACACTCAGCACACCCCATGTATGCACAATCAATGCATATCCTTAAAGGTAATTTCACTTTAATTTTAAGATGGCATATCAAAAGTCTCTTTACAAATTTTTATTTTTTTGTCATTTTCTTCCATTTTTGCCCCCATGTACAACTTATAATGCCAATTGCATAATTGTTTAATGCACACTTTATACCCCCTTAACATGTAACTCCCATTCATAAACACTCATCACACCCCATGTATGCACAATCAATTTACAAATTCATTGGCCTTTAATAAGTATGCCATTTAATCACCCATGAGGGTTGTCTCTTAAGTTTCAACATACATGCCATACACCTTTGATTCAGAATTCTGAGTTATTCTCTCCTATGCTCTAACTCCGCTTGTGCGCCATGGTAAATTAGTAGATTTTGTAGAAATCATATTTTTTGGTGCTCATGTTAGGTTTTGTAAAATCCAAATTCGTTTTTTTCTTGTTTGTGTAATTACTTATTTTTTGATTTTCTACTCACTTTTGATTTGGATGCTCTTGTTGGATTTAATTTGTTTGGTGTGCATGCATCGCAAGTTGGATTTATTTCAAAGGATATGTCCAAGTTCATATATATTTTGCATTATGTGGAGGTGGTGGAATGGCCTTGTTAGGAATTGTATATGTGTGTAATACACACATCATATCACTTCCAACATGTAACTCCCTCCATTATTACACATCAAAATTAATCAATAACCTCTATTTACTTTGTTTTAATTATAAGTTAACCAATGAAATGTAAATAATATTCGGAGGTAAATAAGGTTTAAAGAAGTTAAAAACAAATTTAAAATACCTAACGAATTCTGATTGTAATTCAGATTGTAAACTTGAAAGAAAGCAAAAAAAAAAAAAAAAAAAAAAAAAAAAAAAAAAAAAAAAAACAACTAAAATTTGTGAAGATATGGTCCTCTTTGAGACTTTAGTGTTTCATTGTCTTAAGGCATTTATTTGGTTTTAGAGCTTTCCATTTTTAATCATTTTTTAGACGAAATAGATACAGTTAACGTGAGCACTTTTTTTAGATGAACACATCAAATGCATGGCATAAATATTGCGGCTATTTGTTTACTGCCTCAAGTATTGAGTTTTTTTCTTTTGTAAACAAGTTTCATCATCCTGTAGTTCTTTGAACAATTAAAAATATATTATAGAAAACCCGCCAGGCAAAGTGCACCTAAAAAACATAACTACCCGCGGCAACGCGCGGGCATTTGTACTAGTATACCTTATTCATACGGGTAGGGTCGGGTTTGTCCATGCATTGGAATCCTAGATTTTGATTATTTGAATGGGTACGAGTACGGACACTTTTATTTTGCGTACCTCTACTCTATAGCACGGAGGCCCATTTAGAGCTGCCCTGGTATAAATTATAATCCAAATTTAAGAGGCTGATATCTTTTTTTTTTGTTATTCATATTTAATATAATTTTATTAATGTTTTTTATTCTATTTTTTATTCTGACATTTTCTAAATGAACTAAGGTAAGCTAATTATATCCGAAGAAATCTTCATTTAAAAATACATGAGCTATATAAAAAAAAATAGTGGATCCATAATTTACTTATACTACTCGTCGCTTAATTCAACACCCAAATTTTTGGTCCGGTCACAAAGATACTAATTTACATTTACTACATGTAAAAACGATACTTTTTAGGTAATGCTGACCACAAATGTAATGCACCACTCAACAACCAGTGAAAAAAGTAAAAAGTAATTACCGGCTAAAGTGGGACTATCTCACTTGATAGAGGGGAGGTCAAAAGTTCAATCATTTGGCGTTAAAAAAAAGTACTTACCAAAGCTCGATGCAAATTGGTTTGCGTTTTACTTTGTTATTCAACCATAATACGTATAAATTAATATTTTCTAAGTGAGTTAAAGAAATATACGGTGTCGACGCTAAAAAACCTTGATGGTCCGTTTAAGCTATACTAGCAGGAACTCGCGCGTTGCGGCGGGGTTAGCTAGGTTTGCGGGTGTTTTGATTTGGTTGTCAGTGTGAGGATGCATAATATGTTGTTTCAGGGTGTAACAGATGGTATAACGATTGTACATGGCATAAGAATAATGGTTGTAAAATAATTTGTTGATGTTGTTGGTCGTTTCTAAACATGACATAATTTGTAGTTGAACTCATTGTTGCTTGTTTCTAGACTCCTCTTGACAAAAACTTTATTTCCGAATTCATGACTTCCAAAGAACTATTAAAGTACCCATATGATCATGTTAATAATATGCATAAGTAACAATAACATTCAAATGTATGTTTTTAAACTATATGCCGTTTTTTCTCATCTAACTTAAGCATACATCGACTGATTGACATCACTTAACTCTACCCTCTAGTGTTATGATAATAGTCACAAGACTATAAGGGATCTATGTTTCCTAAGCACAAGGCGGAAAAAAGGCTCACGCCCAAGACCAAAAAAAAGGGAAAACAAAAGTGCAATAGTAAGAAAATTAAGAAGTTACACAATAGGCATTAGAAATTCAATAAATTTTCTTTTTGGAATTGGCAAGTTGCTATAATGAAACACACATATGAAGCAAAGTTTGAGGCAAATTACAACACATAAAATATGACTAAACTAAATCAAAATGTCGTCATTCCACCCAAGTTGGGCTTGTGATTCTTGGTCAGATCAATATCCATTCATATGTCGTTACCTTTATCTCTTCAACCGCCTTGTATATGGAGACGTTTCTCCCTTTGAAAATTGTTTCGTTTTTCAAACTCCATATAGTTCATAATACGAGCAGATAGACAACATGTAATACATTCTTTCTTTTTGATGATGCAGCCACCCATTCACACATTGTATATGGTTAGCCACCAACCAATGTCTGCTGAATATAAGCAAAAAGCAATATTTCGACATACGGTACAAAGCACATTGATCGAGTTGAAAATCCTAAGAATAACTTAAAATAAAAATCTGATTAAAAAACAACGGAAGTAAGTAACCTGTAACGTGATTCAAGCTTGTTGTGTACCAATTGATCCTCCCATGGCCCCCTTCAATACTTTCTGAATGATTACACACGAATAACGATTGAATTTAAGTTCGTAAGTTTGGAAGAAGAAGAAGAAGAAGAGGAAAAAAGACGACCAATCAAAGTGTGTAGGTTTTGAAAAATAAGAATGAACGATTAAAACGAATGGGCCGATTAAATTCATGTCTTTAATGTAAGGGTAATTACTCCTTCAATTCGTGATCGACTGAGATTCGCCCCACTTTGAATTTTGATTTGAATCCCATTCAATTGGTCTTGAGAGTGATGGAAATTGAAAAGACAAAGATACGGGTGATCAGAATTGGCGTATTGAAAGAATCCAAGAGACGTGTCTTACTCATGGGATGCTGTAAGTGGTTGTACATACAGGTTTAAAACTTGTTTTTTTTATGAAGTTACTATTTTAACCACAAGGGAGATGTATTTATATAAGTTATAATAAAATTAAATTAAATTAAAATAAAAAGCATAAGTTAATTATTGTTTTTAATTACTACATAGTTATTTAATAGTTGCATTAAAATTGTCTTGTTAATATAATAAAATTACAAGTTTGCCCATATAGGTGATTATAAAATGACTTCCTTGCCCGTCCAGAACTTACTATATAGTAGTATAGATAACGCATTAGTGAAAGATGATCAGATTAAGTTGGCCCAACTGCCCATGTACCTACTTCACAAACAAGAAATCATTGATGGACTTTTTATGAGCCTGCTTCATCGACGTTATCCGTTCAATTATAACCTTCATTGGGCTAAAATGGTCCATTTATTGTTTCGAGTGAAGATTTGGGCATGGTCCAATATTGTAATTTAGTCTTATACTAATATTCATCCACCCATGTTCATGCAGGAAGCATAAAATCTTACCAAGTAACACTAGTGAAACACCATTGCCGGCGATTAGTAATATAAATATATTAATAATATGTTAATAAAGTATCGAGTGGGTTTTTTTTTTTTTTTTTTTTTAAGTAAAACAAATTTTAACGGTAACATCCTTTTTTATTATACTAGTGGGTTGCCCGCGCGATGCGGCGAAAAATATAACACTTATGCCGCTGATTTTAGGGGTGTGTACATGATGATATGGTTCAGTACAATTTTATAACGAAAACCACGTTAATCTATAATCTATAATTCTATAATCTAGATTATCTTATTAAGGAGGAAGCATGTCTGTGAAAGTAATTTCCTTTCAATTTTAAGATGACATATGAAAAACCTCTTTACAAATCTCTATACTTTTGTCATTTCCTACCCCTTTTTGCCCCCATGTATAACATATTATGCACATTGTATATGTGTGTAATAGACACTTTATATGTCTCTCAAGATGTAACCTACATTCATAACACCCAATAAAACCCATTTCTTTACTCTTGAATACTCATTTATAGTCATTGCTTTCTCGTCTTCTACACTTGTTTTACTTTTCAAGAAACTCGTCTTATTATATTTATTTGTGGCCATCATTATCATTTATATTATATTAATCAATTACTATAATATCCCTAAGTTTATAATAGATGATTCTTTGATGGACGGAATTACCCTTACTAAACATAATTAGGGTGTCCCCTGTGTGTATAAATAGAGAGGTTACTAGAGGTATTAGGTTGGACTCTAATAACACCATAACCTAATGTAGCCGCCACCTACCTCTCTCTCTCTCTCTCATTCGATCACTTTGTGATCATTAGCCATCATTAGTGTACACACTAAAGGGAACCCAGTCAAGATGATGGTGTCGTCCATTACTGAGTTTCGTGAATGGTTAAGCATATCAGGTAAACATGATTATATTTTATGTTTATACCTTATGTTGTAATTAATATAATCAACATGTGGTATCAGAGCGTGTGTTGATTATATCAATTCTAATTCGATTTGTAATATTAAATCAAATAAAATCACTACTTTATGGAATAAAAAAAAATCGAAATAATGATTCATGGCTATTATTGATTTCACCAAAAAAATTGGACTGAACATTATTTTGAAAATCAAACTGAAACAATTTTCGTGAGGGTATTTAGAAACCATACATCCTATAATTAGGATTTATACACCCTGGCCTACATCACAGATCAACAGGAAGCTGACACATACTCAGAATGTGATGTCATACACCCCCAAATATGATGTCACAGTGTGTATGAATCCTAGAACCCTTTCGTGAGTTTCAAAAAAAAAAATGCTTTCAAAATAATGATTTTGGCCACTGTGCGCATCACGAAATAATGTTTTGATTTTTTTAATTAATGACACAAATCGAATGAATTACAAATCACATAAAGTTTCGAAAACTTTGATTTACCAAAATATTTTGATTTATTAGTCGAAACTTTAATAATAAATCTGATAATTAGTATGAACAGTTCTTGTATGTTGATAGGATTGTTCATAAAATTCATCCTTATTTTGATGAAAATCGCTATAAGTAGGTTACAACTAGGATTAAAATCTGTTTCCTAAAATTTTGGGAGTAACTTAATATCCGAATTTTAATTTAAAAGATTATCATAATTTTCGAAATCTTTTGGAGATATATTGAAATCCCGAAATCAATTGAAACAGATTTTCTAAAATCCCTAAATTATAGCACTAATGGGATTAAGGTTCTCGCAGTCAATTGTTTACGGATTAACATTTTTTGAAAAGTTGTTCTTAAACGGGTTTCCGAATTCAGGTTCATGAACCAACAATTCTCGATTTTTAGTTTTTGAAAACCTAAATTCGAGAACCTAAACCAAAACCAAAACCGAGAACCATTACTAAATTTGGAAACCATTACTGAATCCGAGAACTCTCAAGAATTCGAGAACTATTAAAGTTATCCGAATACATAAGTTATTCGAGTACTCATAATATATTCGAGAACTCATTATGATATTAGAGAACTCCTTAAGTCTTCGAGTACTCATGATTTATTCGAGATCTCATAAGTCTTCTGGGAACTCATCACTCTCGAGAACTCATAATTTCGAGAACCCATTATGTTATTCGAGATCTCATAAGTTTTCCGGGAACTCATTATTTTTCCGAGAACTCTTTATGCTATTCGAGAACTCTTATAAAAATTTTTTGAGAACTCACCCCATTATTTTTCGGGATCTTTAATAAAATTTACAGTTTTGATAAAACCTAATGTATCAAGTTTATTCAAAACATTGTAAAACCTTGCTTAACTTGCAATAACATTTTGAGGTGTCACTTCTGCCCAAAGGTGATGTGTCACATTAGTTCGTTATAAAGATCTCGTTAAGTATTGTAGCTCGTTCACATAAGTGCCATAAGGTTTCACTTTTGCTCAAAGGTGATGTGTAACAGATTATGTTGGTGAGCTGAGCATATTGCATTAGGACTTTGAATGTCTCACTTCTGCCCAAAGGTGATGGGTTACATTCCCTGTCGGCAATTCAATACTTAAATAAATAGCGTATAGCCAAAGCTAGAGCATGTTATTTAAGTAGCTTGTGTTGGTGTTATGATATTATCACGTCTTCATTACAAAATGGATCCTCACAATTAATGATTATTCATTAATATAATGATCATAATATAAGTAGGCCTTACATCCATAACTCGAAAATAATCTCACATTCTTTTATAATTACTATATCAACTAAGTGATCCACTCTAATTATCAAAACTAAGAAGAGTTATCTTAAACAGTGTTCTTATTAAGTCTTAAATTACCTCCTAATAAATAACATTCCTACGCTCTATCTGATAAAGTATTACAAAATAACATTCAGCATAAGAAAGTGGGATACACAAAATGTCTCTTATGGTAATCAAGAACGCTTTTACTGATTCCTATCAGGTGAGCTATTAAAGATTATGAAATTGCTAAGAATAATGTATTATCTATGGAATGAAAGAATATAACGAATTCCTAAGAAGCATGAAATAAATAAATCTAACTTTATGGTTAAATGGCATCTGTGAATACATCTCAACATTGAATAACATGACCCATAAAGCAAAGGGGTTATACATAGAAATCAATAAAATTTCTAGTGCATTATGTCTTTTCCACCAGTACGATTAGATGCATTATGAATCAACTATAACACTCAGAAATATAAAAGTAAAAAATCAGTGTGTTGATAGCAAATTACGTATAGGAAAAGGAATGCATTAAACTAGAAAAGTTGATGTTATTCACCTTACTACCATTAAACCTATAAAAATGAAGAATAATTACCATAGAGAGGATAATTCTAAGGTCTGGAAACAAAATACAAGTACTACTTCCAGCTATAAGTTTCTCCAAAGGAAAAGTCTTACTAAGCAAAACTGTGCCATTAAGAATAGGCATAAGAAATGAGATTACCTATAGGCTAAGATGTGTAGTGCCTAATTAAGGATATTTAACTCCATAAATGCTAATGAATTCCAATTAACACATGATGGTTGAGTCTAGTTTTATACGTTTCCTTACGATAATTCAACAAATACTTAAGATGAGAGTTGGTGGCAAAATTAAGGGTCTATTAACCATTAATAACTGATCTTAGTGTTGAAGCTTTATGATACCTTGCGATATTCTTGAGATTACTCAGAATTTAGTATCAACACTAAAAGCTACATTTTTTGACAGTTACAAGGTTTTAATGACCAACCCAAAGCCACTATTAAGTTAAACTCTCATATTGTTTGTTGTCATTATCTGAATAGAAACCTTATGAAATAAAACTAGATGATCCAATAATGTATTCACAACTTTGTTATCATGAAAATGAGAATTTAACAAAGGAAAATGAGACCCATGCAATTCATCCACTAAGAACAAAATTTCATGAGAAATCATGACCAGGTCACTAAAGGATGTTTGGCTATCAAATCTCATTCTCAGTGACTTTAAAGCATGTGTTAAACGCCCTAAACATTGAAGGGCGAAAGGAATAAATGAGTTTCCATCATAAGTCATAACTAATTGACATCAGTGGAGCTTAGATAAATATCTAATTGTATCTATTCCGTTTCCTACAGACCAAAAGTATTAAAGAAATCAATTCATATATACTTAATAAGATTCCCTCTAAGTATGTTCTTAAAATTTCTTATGAAATCTGGACGATTAGAGAAATCAAGTATAAAATATATGAAATATTCTCGTTCACACGCATCGTTAAAACTTATTATGTGGAGGTACTAAGAGACCTAAAAGATTAGTGGGAGCACAAGATGTCCTACTTATGACTTGCAAAAGTTACAGAGGTGGGGGGAACGACAATTTGATCTATCCTCAAATTACACCTCTTGCACTGGACAACGATCTATCACAACTTGTCTCCTTAGCACTTAACGTACTCCTAACAAAGTTTTGTAGATGCTTAAATATGGGCGAACTTAGATTTCTTACTAAATTAATCTTCATCAAGTGAAACGACAATAAACATCATTAGGTTGTTTTCTCTATTAAAATCCATGGATCTTCCAAATGTTAGACCTTAAGCATGCTGAATTCATTAAGATCTCTAAGCTAAGTGGGAGCAGTAAAGTACTTATTATGACTTTTCGGAAGTACAAGATGCGGGGGAGAGACTCATTAAAATTTGAGACTCATTAAGTTTAACTCCGAATTTAACTTCGATTATTCCTCTTGTACACCTTACTGCACCAACTCTTACACACTTAGAAACTAATGTTGCTCCTTATATACCTGAAAATAAAAAAACATTCAAATTAAGTTAAGTTTGTATCATAATAAACCCAATGTTCAACTCAGGAGGTCATTTGGGTCTAAAAGCCCACTAACTTTGATGATTATGTAACCTACCTGACTAATACAAAATGGATGTTTGGAAAGTTTACCGATCCTACCTCTTCTAATTAAATCATTAGTATCAAACAATTTTCTATATGGAATAAAGCTATTATTAGCAAAATTTAATTTCATAAATTAGAATAACGTTTAGGATTTGGTTGAATAACCTAAAGGTATTCATAATTGAACCAGATCCGAATGGGAACATTGTAAGATAAGATTGATTGTAAAAGATTATACTCAAGAGGGGTTAGATTATCAAAGAATCTTCTTATCTGTATTACAAAATATTTCTTTGAGGATCATTATAGTCCTAGTAGCTCATAATAACTAAGAGCCACATTAGATGGACATTAAGACAACTTTCATGACCTACATGTTCATTAAGCAACCTGAAAGTTCTAAATTGAAGGTTAAGAACACTTAGTCTGTAAGTCAATAAGATCCATGTATGGGTTGATGCAAGCATAAAATGTGTTGGAATCATAATGAAATTACTCTTCATCAAGAACTAAGTGGATTAAAGAACCTACCTCAAAATGAGTGGGAGCAACTAATGAAAACTTGTCTTTACTTAGATGACGTTTCTCTTGACAAGTATATGTTACCTAAGTCAAAGCATTTTTCATGCATGATTTTGACATGATGAATATCAGGGATTCTTCTTACGTAATAGGAATCAAAATATACCGAGATAGACCCAACAGGATATTAGTTTCATCCCATAAGTTTTACTCTAAGCGGGTCCTTAAGTATGTAACATACAACATTGCTCTCTTTTAGAGGATAATGGGATAAATGAGATTATTACCTTATGCTTCATTAATTAGAAGACTTAGGTAAATTTAAGTCTATGATTGTTTATGATATTGTTCATATTTCTTAACACTAGACTTGCTTAGATTATTGAAAAGCATCTAATGGAACATTACAATATTTTTAAGAAACAAGAGACTACAATCTAAAGAAGAAGTGAGAACCTAAAGTGATTGACTACTCTTACTCTAACTTTGTTATATTCAAAGGAAATCAAGTATCAATTTCGGGGTATATCATTTCGGCAGACATAACTATTTTATGAAGGAGTCATAAGGAACTGTAACAACAACCTAAGTTATCATGACATAATGTGTTGCTAATCATAACAGAATGGTCATTAAATGTTGTTGCTAAATTTAACAGTTGACTCATAACTTATTAACTCCATATAAATACTAAGTTGAAGACTTACTGTGATAAAGTCAGCTGCCCTAATTTCTCGAACAATAACAGTTTGAGAGGAGCTGCATTGGAGTTCGATACGAAATTATTGTTCGCTTATGATTAAGAACAAATAGAGGAAATCAGAATTTTGTATCGAATGCATTCATGATATGCTTATAGATCCAATAACTAAAGGTTTATCACCCATAAGTCTCACTAACGGGCCAACTAAGAGAAAAGGGTATTACTAATGACCATGTACCACTGCATATCGTACTATGAATGACTTATGACTAAAGACTAATGGTTAATGATTAATTTTCCTCATTATGATTTGTTTGTCTATTAGTATGCTAAGCTAGCATAATGGCATAAAGACAATAATATAACAAATCAACTAAGGGCATAACGTTAATTAATCCTAATGTTAAGTTTTAAATTTGGGTGTAGTATGATTAATGGGGGTCCTAAGTCGAATAAAGACTTAACGACTGTATGTCTCTACTACATTTTGGGTTTATAACTAAAATGAGTATTAATCTACAGACTAATGTAATACTCATAATAAATGATTACTCGGCCAAGTGGGAGAATGTTAGAATAAATATAAATTATGTTTATTATATTTATTTGTGGCCATCATTATCATTTATATTATATTGATTAATTACTATAATATCCCTAAGTTTATAATAGGTGATTCTTTGATGGACGGAATTACCCTTACTAAACCTAATTAGGGCGTCCTTTGTGTGTATAAATAAAGAGGTTACTAGAGGTATTAGGTTGGACTCTAAAAACACCATAACCTAATGTAGCCGCCACCCACCTCTCTCTCATTCGATCACTTTGTGATCATTAGCCATCATTAGTGTACCACACTAAAGGGAACCCAATCAAGATGATGGTGTCGTCCATTACTAAGGTTCGTGAATGGTTAAACATATCAAGTACACATGATTATATTTTAAGTTTATACCTTATGTTCTAATTAATATAATCAGCATGGGATGGTCAAGAACTAAAGGCAACAGCTCCTAAGCTTTGAGTCTTCAATCCTTAAGCTTGAATCACAAATTTACCCACTTTTTCTCTCGAGAAATTTGGTGAATATTGTTATAAACAGCAAGGGCTTAGGGCTCAAATTCTTTCATTTTTGGGCCTAAACCCACCCTTAATCATATTTTAATCCATTTGAAGCTTGTTAGTTGTTACTGATAACCCACGATCCAAGCTGCTTTCAATTGCCGAAAAGATAAATCAGGATATTAGAACGTATATACTATCTCTATTACCTTATTAAGGAGGAAGCATATCCTTAAAGGTAATTTCACTTTAATTTTAAGATGGCATATCAAAAGCCTCTTTACAAATTTTTATTTTTTTGTCATTTTCTTCCATTTTTGCCCCCATGTACAACTTATAATGCCAATTGCATAATTGTTTAATGCACACTTTATACCCTCTTAACATGTAACTCCCATTCATAAACACTCAGCACACCCCATGTATGCACAATCAATGCATATCCTTAAAGGTAATTTCACTTTAATTTTAAGATGGCATATCAAAAGTCTCTTTACAAATTTTTATTTTTTTGTCATTTTCTTCCATTTTTGCCCCCATGTACAACTTATAATGCCAATTGCATAATTGTTTAATGCACACTTTATACCCTCTTAACATGTAACTCCCATTCATAAACACTCATCACACCCCATGTATGCACAATCAATTTACAAATTCATTGGCCTTCAATAAGTATGCCATTTAATCACTCATGAGGGTTGTCTCTTAAGTTTCAACATACATGCCATACACCTTTGATTCAGAATTCTGAGTTATTCTCTCCTATGCTCTAACTCCGCTTGTGCGCCATGGTAAATTAGTAGATTTTGTAGAAATCATATTTTTTGGTGCTCATGTTAGGTTTTGTAAAATCCAAATTCGTTTTTTTCTTGTTTGTGTAATTACTTATTTTTTGATTTTCTACTCACTTTTGATTTGGATGCTCTTGTTGGATTTAATTTGTTTGGTGTGCATGCATCGCAAGTTGGATTTATTTCAAAGGATATGTCCAAGTTCATATATATTTTGCATTATGTGGAGGTGGTGGAATGGCCTTGTTAGGAATTGTATATGTGTGTAATACACACATCATATCACTTCCAACATGTAACTCCCTCCATTATTACACATCAAAATTAATCAATAACCTCTATTTACTTTGTTTTAATTATAAGTTAACCAATGAAATGTAAATAATATTCGGAGGTAAATAAGGTTTAAAGAAGTTAAAAACAAATTTAAAATACCTAACGAATTCTGATTGTAATTCAGATTGTAAACTTGAAAGAAAGCAAAAAAAAAAAAAAAAAAAAAAAAAAAAACACAACTAAAATTTGTGAAGATATGGTCCTCTTTGAGACTTTAGTGTTTCATTGTCTTAAGGCATTTATTTGGTTTTAGAGCTTTCCATTTTTAATCATTTTTTAGACGAAATAGATACAGTTAACGTGAGCACTTTTTTAGATGAACACATCAAATGCATGGCATAAATATTGCGGCTATTTGTTTACTGCCTCAAGTATTGAGTTTTTTTCTTTTGTAAACAAGTTTCATCATCCTGTAGTTCTTTGAACAATTAAAAATATATTATAGAAAACCCGTCAGGCAAAGTGCACCTAAAAAACATAACTACCCGCGGCAACGCGCGGGCATTTGTACTAGTATACCTTATTCATACGGGTAGGGTCGGGTTTGTCCATGCATTGGAATCCTAGATTTTGATTATTTGAATGGGTACGAGTACGGACACTTTTATTTTGCGTACCTCTACTCTATAGCACGGAGGCCCATTTAGAGCTGCCCTGGTATAAATTATAATCCAAATTTAAGAGGCTGATATCTTTTTTTTTTGTTATTCATATTTAATATAATTTTATTAATGTTTTTTATTCTATTTTTTATTCTGACATTTTCTAAATGAACTAAGGTAAGCTAATTATATCCGAAGAAATCTTCATTTAAAAATACATGAGCTATATAAAAAAAATAGTGGATCCATAATTTACTTATACTACTCGTCGCTTAATTCAACACCCAAATTTTTGGTCCGGTCACAAAGATACTAATTTACATTTACTACATGTAAAAACGATACTTTTTAGGTAATGCTGACCACAAATGTAATGCACCACTCAACAACCAGTGAAAAAAGTAAAAAGTAATTACCGGCTAAAGTGGGACTATCTCACTTGATAGAGGGGAGGTCAAAAGTTCAATCATTTGGCGTTAAAAAAAAGTACTTACCAAAGCTCGATGCAAATTGGTTTGCGTTTTACTTTGTTATTCAACCATAATACGTATAAATTAATATTTTCTAAGTGAGTTAAAGAAATATACGGTGTCGACGCTAAAAAACCTTGATGGTCCGTTTAAGCTATATAACGCATTAGTGAAAGATGATCAGATTAAGTTGGCCCAACTGCCCATGTACCTACTTCACAAACAAGAAATCATTGATGGACTTTTTATGAGCCTGCTTCATCGACGTTATCCGTTCAATTATAACCTTCATTGGGCTAAAATGGTCCATTTATTGTTTCGAGTGAAGATTTGGGCATGGTCCAATATTGTAATTTAGTCTTATACTAATATTCATCCACCCATGTTGATGCAGGAAGCATAAAATCTTACCAAGTAACACTAGTGAAACACCATTGCCGGCGATTAGTAATATAAATATATCTATAATACATTATAAAGGAGGAGTGATGGCCATCATGGTAATTTTCATTTTCGTACAACTTAATAAGCAACATGTACAACATATTTAAGCAAGAAATTTAAGGGTATTATGGGGATAGTTGTGACAATTAAGACACTTAAAAGGGTAATATAGACATTTCACTCACCTAATCCTTTAACATATCAAAACACTTTTACCAAACTACCCTCTTTTCCCATCTCTAACCTCACAAAGCCTTATCGTTTTCCTCCTCCATCATCACACACCTACAATATTACCTCCCTCATCAGTCACCATTCAATTGTACCATTAATGGCATACTCATTAATCGATCAATTGCCTGAACTTCATTGGTGAATTCAATGCTATATAATTGCACCATTTAATGGCATCCATTGATATCACGATTCCGCCCTTTAAATCTATCAGAGGAGCCATTATTTTAGAGCAACAAATTTCTAAACTTTTGACTTTTGAGCGAATCAGACAACTTTGTGGTGGTTAGAGGTATTACCCACTTCATTTTGCTCTATGTTTTAGTTAATTTGTTGATGTATTTGATGTTTTAGTTAATTTGTTGATGCATTTGACATTTTAGGGCTAAAATTAAGTCTCTTTGGCACTTTTTATAAGAACATGTCTCAAAGGGAAGCAAGCAAGGTGATGCCAAGTCACAGATGGAAGATTATGAAGTTATTATTGTGAGTCTTTATGTTGTTTTTTTAGTTTCGTTGGTTTTAATTATTTATACTTGTTTTTTTTTTTTTTTTTTTGCCTCCATATGAATATATGTTCCACAATGTAATAGCAAAAACTATTGAGATTTGCTATTTAAGGTTGTAGGTTGTTTGGATGAAATTATCAAGAGTAGGGATTCAAAGTGTGTTATTGAATATTAATAGTTGCTTATGGTTAGCGGACACTTATATGGAGAAAGGTTACAATATTTTACCAACCAAATCCAATCTACCCATTCCAATTAGTATAATTATATGCTGCATATGGAAGGAAAAATTCCAAGTTTTTGTTAACAAGTTGCACTCTTTTTGTTGAAACTTGAAACCAAGCCCGGTTGTGTATGCTAAAAAAAGATCAAGTGGAATCATTGATTCTTATTATGGAGATAGTGGCACAACTGCACAAGAATTCAGTGTTGGGACTTCATAAACAAACTCAAATCATATACAACAAGAGTACCCACTTCATATTTTCCAACAAAACATCCATAAAAGTGTTATGGAAATTGAGTTAGGAAACAGGGGAGTAGAGGCAGAAGAATGAGAATATTTCCAGAAGGCTATTAAAATTTGCTTAATCTATCAGTATCAAATATCTTCGACATATCACTACGGTCCATGTAATAGGGCTCTTGCATTTTACAAGAAACAAGTTTAGGGTTTTCTGGCAAAGGGAAATATAATTTTTTATGACATCATGCTTAAGGTCGAAAATAAGTAATGTTCCTATATGTAGACTAATGTTTTTGCGGATTTTACCATTAGTTTACCTTATTTTGTAGTTAGTTCTATGACACGCCAATAAGCAACGTAATCCAACAAAAATGTGAAAGTCGCTTGTGAGCTTCGGGCTAGGTTATGGACAATAGGCTAAGTACGATTTCTGAGCGATTCAAAGAAAGAGCGATGACAGTGACTTGGTCGTTTCTTTAAAGGAGTATGGTGACAAACTCGAGAAAATGATTATTAATTTCATTAACTACAAGGAAAACTCAAAGAAAGAGCGAGTCAGTTATGTTTCTGTCTTTAGAGCACTAGCAAGGTTAAATGTTTCGAGAAAATGACAAGTATGGTGATCTAACACTGACTTGCTATCATGTTCTTATGTTTCTGGCTTATTCCGAAAATGGTGCATATGCTCAGAAAATGATGAGGTATAACCTCAGATGACAATGCAACACGTTCCTTCGGTATGGGGATGACTTAAACGTATTTAGTAGTCATGAATTAAATGTATTTGGTAGTTATGTTGGTAGCACTCTCGATTTGTTGGTTATTAGTGGTCTTATTATGTTTATATTCAAAACTTTTTCGTGCAAAGACGTCATCCGAAGCAATGCGCATTATTTATACATAACATCTATCGCATAATGAAATTAATAATCATATAACAATCAACTCACATAACCTTAAACAAAATAAGGAAAACTCAACCCGCGGCAACGCGCGGGCATTCACACTAGTTAATAATATGTTAATAAAGTATCGAGTGGGTTTTTTTTTTTAAGAAAAACAAATTTTAACGGTAACATCCTTTTTTATTATACTAGTGGGTTGCCCACGCGATGCGGCGAAAAATATAACACTTATGCCGCTGATTTTAGGGGTGTGTACATGATGATATGGTTCAGTACAATTTTATAACGAAAACCACGTTAATCTATAATCTATAATTCTATAATCTAGATTATCTTATTAAGGAGGAAGCATGTCTGTGAAAGTAATTTCCTTTCAATTTTAAGATGACATATGAAAAACCTCTTTACAAATCTCTATATTTTTGTCATTTCCTACCCCTTTTTGCCCCCCATGTATAACATATTATGCACATTGTATATGTGTGTAATAGACACTTTATATGTCTCTCAAGATGTAACCTACATTCATAACACCCAATAAAACCCATTTCTTTACTCTTGAATACTCATTTATAGTCATTGCTTTCTCGTCTTCTACACTTGTTTTACTTTTCAAGAAACTCGTCTTACTAATACCATTACTTGACATGTCTAGGTTACTCATGATGCAAACCATAACAAAGTTCATAGATTTCGCATACAGAAAGAAACGCCATTTAACCAATTCGAGGTATTTTTCATTGCTCGATTTGTTTTACTGTCGATTTGTAATTTTTGTCCTTTTACATTGTTAATAATTGTGACGCCCACACCCAGATAAGGATGCACTATACACAATTGATACCAACTTACAAATGAAATACTTATTTTATCAATATAGACTGTAGGGTACAAAGGTTGAAAACTTAAAAAGTACAAAGCTTGATCAACTATTCTTAGCCGTAGATATAATTTCCCATTAAATCACACGAACTAGCACATCCTATTCCACCGGTCATATAGCTTTGAGTTAACCAACACGCCCAAGAACTAGTCATCACTACCTGTGACACATGCTTAAAACGACGCCAGAAATTGCTGGTAAGTTCATGAATAGACACAAGTTATAAACCACATTATTTCAATTATTCATGACTTGTACCCGCCCATGTCATCATAACCCCGTGTCAATCTGGCACCCTCACCGGGTCCTTGACACCTGATGTCAATCTGGCACCCTCATCGGGTCCTTGACATTTTACATCAATATGGTACCCTCACCGGGTCCTTGACTTACATTACAATACAGTTAATGTCAACTACACCGCAGCGTAGTACTGACAAATCCCACCGCAGCGGCACGTATAAGGGTCCCCATATATCATGTGTATGTATGTGCAGATTATATGCATGCGTACAACAGTCATGAATACAATTATAGCAATTACCAGTTAGGACAAGCATGCTCACATTTGAAAACATTCATATAACTCACCTGTTATACGGTAGCTTAACACCAGCTAGTCTGATCAGGTACTACCTCAGGGTCCTGATACAATTACATCATCCTAGATTAGGTAATGGTTCACCTAACTAGTTATTATCATGGTTGGATATTGGCTAACGCTGCCTTGTTTAAGCATGGGTGATCAGTCCATGCCTAACTAAGGCTAGGCTACCCGATATCCACCCCTAATAATAACCCTAATACCTAAAAATAATAATACTAAACTACTACTAATAATACTAATAAAAATAATAAATTACTAAACATAACTTAAACGAAAACATACCTTAAACTACCTACAGCACGGTGATGTAGAGTCTCCCTACCCGTGCTCCTACCCGTACTCCAAAACGACTATTAACAATACCCAGTGGGGTATCGTAAGCTCGAGATCCTTAATAGCCCAAGTATTTTAAGTAGATAAAGTATTTTAAGTATGATTTGTAATTTGAATTGATTGACATTATCTCTTGTAAATCATCCCAAAAATAGGGATTGTAATTATGTTATATAATGAATGATAATGATGAAGGAAGGGTCAAGGATCCTCCTCTAGGCCACCCTGGGCGTGCTCCTTTACAGTCATTAAAGTCAAATTATTTTGGCAATTTTCCTACTTTTAATAACAATGTTTGTCAATCATGTGTACTTGGCAAAAGTATTAGACTACCCTTTGCTAGTTCTAATACTCGTATTATTATATATAACAATTCACATCGTTCGCTACAGTAATACGTCGCTATCTGCTACAGTGCACTAACAAAAAGACGATTATGCCCTTATTTCAACCGCAAAATTACAGGAGTAACTCCTCTACACCTAAACGCCTTCACACCACCGTAATAATTACCCAGGTCACCACCATCCGACGGTGTCGTCGTCACCACCAGCGACATCACAACTGTGATCGTCTGCCTACGCAGTCGGCCATTTCTAAGACATCACTGGACATGGCCTCCGGTCGAGGTAACACCCAGATCCGGCCGTGGTGACCAACACCGACATGCAGAGTATTGTGGTGGTTTCCCGACGCCTGTGACGATGAATCCAAGTTGCTAACGGTTGCGATGACGGATCTAAACGAGATCCGCGACAAAGAAACCTGATCTTAATGAAATCTACGGTGGTGAGTTAGGATTTTTAGAGAATCGGAGAAAGAGACGCTCTTGGGGAAAGACTGTGGTGGTGGTGCCTACGGCGGCCCTGTAGTCATGGAGGAAGGGTGAGGCGGCAATTATGTGACGGTGGAGATGGTGTGTGAAGGCAGTTGTGATGGCGAATTGTGTTCCTCTCTCTCTGTCGGTTGTGAAAAATAGATCAGAAAGTTTTTATATCTACAAACCTTTTTTTTGTATGAATATATAAGATAAAATTAAAACTCACTTTACAATTTACATTCTTTTCAATTTGTTTAAGTTCAATCACTATGTAATTACTTTTTTATTTTTATAAATTATAAAATCATGTTTGATAGTACTACACAATTAAATGAAGGGTGTAGAGAAAAAAAAGCATACACCCATTATTAGGCTATGGGGTGTGGAGACAATAATTAAAAAGGTGATGTCTCCATGTCATGTAGGATGCCACATCACCAAAGTGGTGTCTCAACATTCTTGAGACATGGGTGGGTGTGTGGAGACATAGGTGGTGTCTCAAAGTGGTGTCACAAGGTTTAAAAAAAAAAAAAATTCAAGAAAATCATTCATTGGTCCGTCCTTAATGTTATGGGGAGAACGGGGAGATGGAGCAGGGAGGGACGGGGGAACCGGGGCGGTGTACGGTTGGGGGACGGGGCAATTTATGGAGGACAGGGCAGCATTGCCGTCTGTTTACCGAATAGCCTTAACGCTACTACCACGTCATGGAGGAGTTGGTGTTGCCAGCGTGGGTGAGAAACCCAAGCCACCACTCCCCATAGTCTAATGCCATCATTGTAGCGTTATCATATTGGTATTTATATATGGTCGCTATGCTATGGGCTTGCGGGGCAACGCCCGCGGGCAAATTACTAGTTTTTAATAATTTTGACTTAATTCATAGTGACTTATGGACTTCTCCTATTTTGAGCATGCATGGCCATAGATATTACATATTATTTCTTGATGATGTCTCTAATTTTTTATGGACCTACCCACTATCAAACAAATCCCAAGTTTACAACACATTTTGCCACTTTCATAATCAAATAACAACTCAATTTGAACGACCCATAAAAACTTTTCAATGTGGAAACGGCACCGAATACATAAACTCTTCTTTTAATAAATTCTTCTCATCCCATGGCATCCTTTTTAGGCGATCGTGTCCACACACGTCGTCTCAAAATGGAAAGGCGGAACGCATGATCCGCACCATTAACAATATGATCCGCACCCTTCTCACCCATGCCTCCCTACCCAACACTTTTTGGCATCATGCACTCGAAACCGTCACTTATCTCCTAAATATCCTACCCGTTAAACACCTACAAAATAAAACACCCACCGAACTCTTATACCACCGCACACCCTCATATGACCATCTCCGTGTATTCGGTTGCCTTTGCTACCCTCTAACCCCATACACCACCATCCATAAACTCGACCCTCGCTCCACACCTTGTGTCTTCTTGGGCTACCCCTTCAACCATCGGGGCTACAAGTGCTTTGACCTCACCACCAAACAAATTATTATATCTCGTCATGTAGCCTTCGATGAAACCACGTTCCCTTTCGCCAATACCATCACCCCACCACCCAACTATGATTTTTTGGATCAATTCCCACCATCTCTCTGGCCATACGTTGACCCACTACACCCACAAACTCCGGCCCAATCCCAACCTGCTCCGGCCCAATCTGAACATCATACCCCTCCTGCCCAACACTCCCCACCTCCAGCCCAACACCTCCCATCACAGGCCCATACCTCCCCTCCTCACTCCCCTGTCACGACACATCAACCCAACAACCTGGCCCGTTCCTCAGCCCAACCCGTCTCACCACCTCACCCGACCACCTCCACACTCCCACACAATCCTGACACGCAAACCACCCAGCCACCGGCCACCTCTCCACCCCGCCCCCCTCCCCGTACCATGCGCACACGAGCCATGGACGGTATCACCAAACCACAAGACCGACTAAACCTACACACCACCACCATAATTCCTATTCCCAAAAACCCGACCGAGGCCTTGTCCATACCGGAATGGCATAAAGCCATGACTGACGAATACCATGCTCTTATTAAGAATGAGACTTGGGAATTAACACCACGGTTACCTAATATGAACGTCATTCGGAGCATGTGGCTATTTAAACACAAGTATAAATCTGATGGGTCATTGGAACGATACAAGGCACGGTTGGTTTGTGATGGTAGACTTCAACAGGTGGGTATTGATTGTGGTGAGACGTTCAGTCCGGTTGCCAAACCGCCACCATACGGACGGTTCTTTCTATTGCTTTGGCTCAATCTTGGCAGATACACCAGTTAGATGTGACCAATGCCTTTCTTCACGGTCATTTGCATGAGACTGTTTACATGTATCAGCCTATGGGATTCCGCAACAAAGATTTTCCTGATCACGTGTGCCGTCTTAAGAAATCGTTATACGGGTTGAAACAAGCACCACGTGCGTGGTACCAACGCTTTACGGATTATGTGGTCACGTTGGGTTTCGTGCAAAGCAAGTGTGACGCCTCTTTGTTCACTCTTCACACCGGCTCTCAGGTTGCTTACCTACTACTTTATGTGGACGATATTATTTTGGTCACCTCTTCCGACTCACTTCGGTCCTCTCTCATGACTCACTTATCCTCCGAGTTTGCTATGAAAGATCTCGGACCACTTAGTTTCTTCCTTGGCATCTCTGTCACAAGGCACGCAGACTCCCTATTCCTTTCTCAGCACGCCTACGCACAGGAGATACTAGAGCGTGCCGGCATGACATCGTGTAAGCCAGTTCACACACCCGTTGACACAAACAGCAATTTCGGGGCAAATGCGGGTGATGACTTTCACGACCCGACCTTGTACCGGAGTCTGGCGGGCGCACTCCAATACTTGACATTCACCCGCCCAGATATTAGCTATGCCGTCCAACAGATATGTATCCACATGCATGCCCCTAAGACTGACCACTGGAATGCCTTAAAGCGCATTCTTCGTTACATACAGGGTACTATTACTTTCGGTCTAACTCTCGGGCCCTCTAAGGACCCGCGTCTTCTGGCTTACACAGACGATGACTGGGCCGGGTGCCCAGATACCCGTCGTTCCACTAGCGGGTTTTGCATTTACTATGGGGACAATCTCATCTCGTGGTCTTCAAAACGTCAGGCAACCATTTCCCGCTCCAGTGCCGAAGCTGAATATCGCGGGGTTGCAAATGTTGTAGCAGAGGTGTGTTGGTTACGTAATCTTCTTCTTGAGCTGCATCGACCTCTCTCGTGCGCCACCTTGGTCTACTGCGACAACGTTAGTGCTATTTATTTATCCGGTAACCAGTCCAACACCAACGGACCAAACACATAGAGCTTGATATACACTTTGTGCGGGAAAAGGTGCAAAAAGGTGAGGTCCGTGTTCTACATGTCCCCTCCCGTTACCAGATTGCTGATATTTTTACTAAAGGATTGCCGCGGGTTTTATTTGAAGATTTTCGTTCCAGCCTCAGCCTTCGGTCTCCTCCGGCTTCGACTGCGGGGGTGTAATAGCCCAAGTATTTTAAGTAGATAAAGTATTTTAAGTATGATTTGTAATTTGAATTGATTGACATTATCTCTTGTAAATCATCCCAAAAATAGGAATTGTAATTATGTTATATAATGAATGATAATGATGAAGGAAGGGTCAAGGATCCTCCTCTTTCAATCCTCTTATACTAGAGTGTTCCCGAAATAAAATTATATATCTAAACTTACTGATATACCTATATTTATAGTAAAAGGAAGCAGCTCTAATTTCCTTTGGCCTTCGATGTGGGACAAGAATGAGCAGCCTAGCTGCTTAGTTACTTTTTGTGTATCGATGTGGGCTTCTAAACTTTGAGATGCTTCTGTGTCTATCGATATGTGAATTCATCTATATCTATATCTATATCTATTAATAATATATATAAAAGAATTGAACATTGCTGACGTGGCGTGCAATGGTGCCTTCAACCTCTTCATGAAACTGCCACGTGACATCATAATTAAAAGATTTTAGTGTTTTTAAATTATTTTCTTTTTTAATTAAAAAAAAGATAAACATAAAACCCTAAATTTATCTCTCTCTATCTCTCAATTCTCAATTCTCAATTACTAAAATTAAATTGAGTTATTTTAGAAAAAAAGAATTTAAAAATAAATTTAGATTTTTCTCTCTTATGTTCCTCCCATAATTTTTAAACGTTAATATCTTTTATATTCGAGATTTTTTAAATAAAAAAATTACACCAAATTAACGAGCGTTTTATTATCTTTCCAACGAGTACCATAGTGTTATATAAAAAACGGAGAAAAAAACGACTATTTTTTATGGGGTTATGTTCGTACAAAAAAAAACACAAGGTGTTCAGGTTATTCATTAATCATGATTTTTCTTTTAAACTAGATTCTTATCTACGATGTTGAAATTCAGCCCAATCGCCATGCTATCATTGGAATTTTACTCTTCTAAAGATGGATATGTATACTTCATCAAGAGAAGCTAGGAGAAAGAATTGCGCAACACTGCAACACATGGTGTCACCTTATAACAAGGTTATTTTTTTTATTTATTTAATTAGAAGAGTAATAATTATTACTATTAGTATTAGTATTATTAGAATGGTTATATTTTTCAACCCCCCTCATGAATTCTACATCTATATAAGTCAAAGTCAAATTGTAACATATTTTAAATTACGTGAAGATGATTATATGTTAAAGGTTATCCTTTTAATAATGTATTATGTTTAATATGGTTTATACTTTTTATTTTTTTAACTTTTTAAATAAATGTTTTTTTTTAACTAAGGGGCTGTTTGGTAGCCTTTGAATGGTCATTAAGAGGCTACATCTGAATGGTTCATAATCTCTTAATGGTTAAGATATAATCTTAAATATGAATGGTAAGAGGTAACATCTTAATGGTTGCCTCTTAACCATTCAGACTTAAGGCTACCTCTTAATCATTCAGAGGTTATGAACCATTAAGAGGTAGCCTCTGAATGGTCATTAAAAGGCTACCAAACAGCCCCTAAGATTGATTATGTTTAAGTTATTTACTCTTTTCGTGATTTGAGTTTTCTTCTTTTATCATTTTTTATTAAATCATATTAAATTTTTCAACCCCGGGACCTTCCCGGGGTAATCAGCTAGTATATATATATTGCAAAGGGATTAATCCTACATGTCATACTCTTATGCAATCTTTCTTTTGAGAGATGCCACATAGGATGTGATGTGGCAACTCTAAACCAATTAAAAAAAAGAAATAAATATGATTTAACCTAATCTATTATAATCTTTAATCTAATCACTAAATCTAAATATTAAACCTTTATTATTTTATCTCTCGTGTTTCTCCCATAACTTTTAAACGTTAATATCTTTTATATACGAGATTTTTTAAAGAAAAAAATTACACCAAATTAACGAGCGTTTTATTATCTTTCCAACGAGTACCATAGTGCTATATAAAAATCGGAGAAAAAAATGACTATTTTTTGTAACCCGACAGGTATTGTGTCGGGTTTGGGATTATTTTAAAAAAAAATTGTGGGTTTGGGTCGGGTCTGAGATTAGGTGATACCCGACCCGATTACCCGAAACAACATACCCAAATACCCGAACTACATACCCGATCATATACCCATGATTTTTTAACGCATCACATAACCCTTAGACTAATGCGTTCGATATTTCAATAATTAACTTTTTTTTTTTCTTATTTCATGTTAGTTCTTTTTAGAATGATCGATTAAAAACTTCCGAATTAATTTGTAATTGCACTAGATTTATAACCCGGTGCAGAGATTCGTTATGGCAAAGATTTGTTTAAAATAATAATAATAATAATCTATATATATATATTGCAAAGGGATAAATCATACATGTCATATTCTTATGCAATCTCTTCTTTGAGAGATGCCACATAGGATGTGATGTGGCAACTTTACACCAATTAAAAAAAAGAATAAATATTGTTTAAATATGGTTTAACCTAATCTATAATCTTTATTATTTTCTCTCTCATGTTTCCTCCCATAACTTTTAAACGTTAATATCTTTTATATACGAGATTTTTTAAAGAAAAAAATTACACCAAATTAACGAGCATTTTATTATCTTTCCAACGAGTACCATAGTGCTACATAAAAAACGGAGAAAAAACGACTATTTTTTGTAACCCGACTGGTATTGTGTCAGGTTTGGGATTAGTTTAAAAAAAATTGTGGGTTTGGGTCGGGCCTGGGATTAGGTGATATCCGACCCAATTACCCGAAACCACATACCCAAATACCCGAACTATATACCCGATCATATACCCATGATTTTTTTAACGCATCACATAACCCTTAGAATAATGTGTTCGATATTTCAATAAATAACTTTTTTTCCTTATTTCATGTTACTTCTTTTAAGAATGATCGATTACAAACTTCCGAATTCATTTGACATTATATAATATTTTGTAATGGCACTAGATTTATACCCCGGCGCAGAGATTCGTTTTTTTATATTAGAATATGATAACTTATGGCAGAGATTTATTTAAAATAAATAATAATAATAATATTCATTAATCATATATTGGCAAGTAATTAATTATGTTGTCATATTAGATATTTTATTATGTCATATTAAATATTTCAACCCGGGACGCTCCCGGGATAAAAACTAGTGACACATATATACACTAATCAATCCTACATATTAAGTTTCTATTATTCAATTAAGTTTAGGATTCATATAATAATTATAAATATATCACACGTAACATATATAAGTTACTCACAAATGTATGATTTAATTTATATTATTATATTATTATAATTAATTCAGTTACTTCGCTCGATCTTATTGTATAACTTTTAAACTATAACGTTTTACTAAATTTCGAATATACCACTAAGACGAGGTAATTATTATCTACGCTTTGACTCAAATTTCATTAAAATAGAGTAGAGTCAAATATAATATCTTTTGTTAATCTAACTAAACGGTCTTTTATAATACTATTGGCTCGACTAGATTCTTATATATCAAATAATCATACTATCCACGCCTAGATCATATAATACACACGGCATAAATTTCATAAACATTTCTATTTTATTTGATCACAAAATGGGGTGTTACAACTCTCCCCACCTTATAGAAATTTCGTCCGCGAAATTTAGGTGAAGAGGTATGGATATTTCTGTTTCATCTCATCTTCTTTTTCCTATGTTTCTTCAGGTCCTCTCCTTGCATACCACTTAACTCGTACTAGGGGAAACTCACGGTTTCTTAATTTCTTCACTTGTCAATCTACAATTTGAATGGGACGTTCGTGAAGTTCAACTTGTCATTGATCTAGACTTCTGGCCGAGGCATCTTAAATGATTCATTAGCCAAACATTTTCTTAGGTTGGACCCGTGGAACGTATCATGTATTCCTTGCAACTCCTCTGGCAGTTTTAGCTTATATGCTACTGGACCAATTCTTTCAATTATCTCAAATGGTCCAATATATCATGGGCTTAGATTTCCTTTCTTCTTAAACCGAATGATATCTTTCCAAGGCGAGACCTTAAATAGTACCATATCACCTACATGAAATTCTGATCGTACTTTTTTTTTTCGCCATAATACTTTTCTCTATATCTCGCAACTTTCTATCTATTCTCATATTTGTAGGATCTTATTTGTAGTTGCCCTAATAATCTCGGGACCATCTAAGGGATGGCTATCGATCTTTGCCTAACCAACGGATAGTCGAAATCATCTAGATACAATGTCAAGCAATTTCTATTAAGGGTAAATGTTCATTCTACTGCCACCGAAATCTAACACATGCCCTAAGCATGTCTTAGTTAACCCATTTAATATAACCCAGATGGTATCATGCCCTAACTTAGTTTGTGGGAGTTTAGTAGTGAAATCCATTGTTATCATCTTTCATATATCCATTCTGGAATATCGGGTTGTGTTAAATATCATGCAGGCTTATGATGTTTTATTTAACTCGTAAGCAAGTCAGGTATTTGTATATATACTTACTGATGGAGCATACTTATATCTATGTAATTCTTATGTCACTTTATACCTTTGCCTTCTCTAATAGGTATTTATATCATGTTGTGTAATCTTAATATTAAATTTTATCCCTTAGAAACTTAAGAATGGCATGACATGTCTATGTTTCCTCTCTTGGAATAAATGAGAATGTAATCCATGAAGGTGATTACTAAATGAATGGGTATTGTTCACAAGCTTGGTTTATAAGGTTCATAAAGGTGTCTAGTGCATTAGTGAGGCCAAAAAGCATCACTGGAAACTTGTAATGCCCATACCTTGTCCTAAAGGCAATCTTCCTATTTCCCCTTCAACTGATCGTATCCAGACCTTAAGTCTATCTTCGACTTAGAGAAGTAACTTGCACCTTGTGACTGATTAAACATATTATCAATCATTGGTAGTGGGTATCGATTCTTTATTATGATCTTGTTTAGATCTCTATAATTAATCCACATTCTCACTTATCCATCTTTCTTTTAACAGAGAATAGGTGCTCCCCATGGCGACGTGCTAGGACGTATAAACCCTTTGTCCAATAATTCATACTAACCTTTCATCTTCCTTGGTGGTTCATCAGAATGAATACAATATTAACTACACAAATGGTGATTAGTTCACATTCCAATCATCCTTCGCATAACATTGTTATAAAGTACAAATTCACTTTAACCAAAAATTTAATTCGGAAATGCGAAATTGTCTCTTCGAGTTCCATAACTCCATCTTCTTGAAACTATAAGTTCTTCCATACCCATCACACCCAGATGTTCGCATCTTGTTGGTTCTTCTCTTCGATTGACAATCTGTTGATGCTGTTAAGGTTGGATTTCTATTTTATTGTTTTTATAGTTATATGCTCTTGATTTTTCTTGTTGTGTTTCTTTGATTTTATAATACAAATTCAGTGCTATTTTTCAGGTGAGTGGTCTAAAGAATTCTCCTTGACCGAGTAAGAGGAGTTCCAGCTGGAAGCAAGCTTTGTTGTTGTTGTAGAAAAAAAATTCTAAATTTGTTGCAAACACATGAATTGATATGTTTTTTTTTGCTGTTAATTATTTTTTTTTGTTGGTTATTGATCTATGCTATGTCTGGTTAAAACTATAAAAATGTTTAAATCTTCAATCATGAGGATTGGTTCGCCCATTTAGTTATGTTGTATAACTACAACTAACAAATTTGATTAATGATTTATTAACATATTGCCTGTTTTGTTTTGATTGGTAACATCAATCTTTTAGTCTTAACTTAGACTAGAAATTGAGCTTTTAATTGGTTATTCATGCATGTTATGCTTTTTAAAATAACTATATCAAAGGTTACAATCATTTAGGTGTGCTATATAATTAGAGTCTACAACTTTGATTAATGATTTTTGAACTCATTTCCTGTATTGATTAATAACATGAATCTTAAATTAAGCTTTTAATGGGTTATTAATCTATGTTATGTTTTTTTTTTAAAACAAGTATTGAAACATAGGGAAATTCATTCTCATTTAGAAGTGAGAATTTGATTAGAAGCATGAATAGTTTGCTACATGGTTCTAAGTGTTTTGCACACACACCGGATCCTCGTCATAACGACAGTCAGTGTGACAACCTGCACCCTTCACTTTTCATAAATGTGCATAATTGGTTTCACAACTATTTCAAAATTTTCATTTTTAACCCTCGTATTTTAATAGAACCAAAATTTATAATTTAATAAAACTTATAATTTTTATAAGTATGCACGTTTTATACTCACATCTACACCCGAGCACGTATGTTTCAGACCTTGATACTCAAAGCCCTTAATTTTCGGTCCTAAAACAACTTAGAAACAGAAGGAAACAAGTCTATAACTTCAAATTGATTAAATTAGAAAAATTATTTTTTTTAGCCCTCGCGGTTCGCTAAGACAGTCAAACAGTCAAAGTTCCAGTCAAAGTCCTAGTCAAAAGTCCTAGTCAAAGTCTCAGTCAAAGTCCTAGTCAAAGTCATAGTCAAATAGTCAATTCATCTTAAAACCTTACTTTATTGTGTTGACCAATTTTAAAGTCTAATTGAATCCAAAACTATTAGAAAAACCCACCTATGACCCATTACACTTTGCACCTCTAAATCGATTGTTTCAATTCGATTAAACTCTCCCTCATACCTTTCTTCTAGAGTATATTATTTCTACATTTGAATCTTTGATTATAAGCTCTTGTAATTGGCGAATTGGAAGCTTGATATTTTTCCTATTCGGTTCCTTTTCTTCTAAATTGGACTAGTTACGTTGTTGAATCTTTGGATTGCTCGCATTTTCACGCTCGCTTAGTCATCTAGTCATTTGGCGAAAGTGAGTATTTCTTAACCCCTTTTTGTCTTTATTCATTTTTGGGGTGTTACATGTACACTTATACAAAATACACATGCAAGTTCACATTTTTACAATACAATTCTAGTACATTGTGCATTTGCTTACATATGTGCTTTATGCTTAGACATTACATGTAGAATACATTTGTACTTAGTGAAATCATTAACCATGTACAAGCCGACCTTAACATTGGATAGAGCTATTGGATTGACAACCCACCTAGGTGATTCTCTGTCACACCCTCAAAATCCACTTGCAGAGTTTTACCGCGAGGCGCATGACAAACCAGGATCCAAACCAACGATCACAATAAACAAGTCTAAAATGAACATAATGCAATTTCAAAACAATGTTTAAAATCCCCGTTTACAGCGGAAGCTTATTCAAAACAATATTCAATAGTAAACCAAATGTTCAACGTTTGTAAGACCATGCAACCCTAACTAGACGCCGTGCAGACGCGTGCGCCCTAGTCCAGTCGTGCTACCTTAGCGACCTGAGAAAACATGTAAAAGTTTACGTCAGCACAAAAATGCTGGTGAGTTTACAGGTTTTGTAATCCAAGTACCAAGTCAACCTGTCCATACTATAACAAATCGAAAACCAGTGTACGCTAGCTAGGCGTATGTTTTGTTACTACTACGATTGGAAAACCATTACTAACTCGCAAACCAAATGTATGCCCGATGTAGTAACCCTGTTGTTCCTGTTGTTCCTGTTTGAGACAATATGCACCCGCCGACCCTCCAAGTCGACGAGCGGGGTTGGTCACTCCCAATAGCGCTATTCACATTTCCCCGTTGTGCAAACCCGCACATTCATGGTTCCCCCCGGGACTTCCAAAGATCGTGTAGTACACAATAGAAACCCATAGTATGACAGTAGTTACCAAATAATCGTTTTAACACATGTTTTCTCCCCGAAAATGTGAAACCAGTTTAAAAGGGGGGCCGTAAACTCACCTTAAGTTGCGTTACTTTCGTAATATGAATAACCCAGCTGCTATGCTAGTCCCGTAAGCGCGACCTAACATATGACAGTTACAAGTACTTAGACTAATAACCCGCAGGTTAATTAGTCCCTAGATGTCCAGACCATAACCAAGTTCGTTTGAAAACACCGTGACTGTTTAACTGACCCAAAGTACAAGACTCGACATCCCATTGGTGACCCGAGACTCCCCGTGTTATGTTTACGCTCTCAACCATACAATCATGCACCACACTTAACATACGTTAACGACCAACAAGTTACAGCACGTAGTTCACGTATCACATAATTACATCCAAACATATGTTACCAAGTTATTAGATATGTTACGAGGTTCCTAGCATGTTCCTACATGTCAAATCGGGTCTCGGAATGCTAATTTATACTTACAGCAACAGTACACGCGATTAGGAAAAGTCAACTAGCATTTAGGTTGGTCAACTGGCATTTAGGAAGGCTAATCGCATGTAACTACTAGCATTTAGGGCTGATTGCATGTAACTACTAGCATTTAGGGCTGATTGCATGTAACTACTAGCATTTAGCCCTCTACTCGCATGAACATAGGCGATTAGGGACTCCTTATAGGCGATTGGCCCCCTAATCGCCTCTAACATAGGCGATTAGGGTTGCTAATCGCCTGTAACCTTGCTGTTCCGGTTTTTTCGCGCGTTTAACGCTCCAAATCAGATCCAGAACGTGTGTAACCATCCAATATCATCCCAAACACTATCCTAAACATGTTTCAACTAAAATCCTTCGTTTTGCCTCGTATTATCCGCCCTGCATGCAATCACGTATTCCAAACACCATTCACATAGCATGCAACATCACACTAACATGCGTAACTATCACCCTAATAATCAGTTACTCAGATTTTATCATCATAATATCATTAGTATTCTGAATTAACCTAATAACATGTTGATCATTCATCTTTAATCATAAATACCCTAGATATTAATCATAAAACACACATAACACATGTATAATTGTTAGAATCCGATTAACAACACTTATTAACGATTTTCAGAAAGCTTTTTCGTTTTAGAACAGGTCTGGACCATTAGGGATTGAATGAAAACGTTTATAAAGATTCATGGATGGAAACCAAACCTTAGATTTGTGAAAGAATGATGGATTAAGCTTGAAACCTTGTGTTTGGATCAAAAATTGCGTTCCAGAGGTTGTGTGTGTGTTGGGGCGGTTATGGGACGACTAGGGTTTGTATTATGAAGTTTATGAGGTCAAGTATGGTATTTATAGTCGTTTTTAGTCGTCCAGCCCGTAACACGCGATTGTGCAGCTTTACACGCGATTAGGGATCCTAATCGCATGTAAGTTCATGCAATTGGGGCCTAATCGCATGAACAGTCATGCATTTGGTCCCCTACTCGCCCCTAAAGTGCCTACTCGCCTCCCTTATAGGCGATTAGGCCTCCCTAATCGCCTATAGGGGCTGGTTTCGTGTGTTTTGCGCGCGTTAAACCCCGTTTTAAACATATGTTAACACATATTCACATACCGACAAGTCACATAATGATTGTAAACACATAACACTTGTAAATACACATATTCACACTCGTTCACCAATTCCCGGGACTCGAGACTTGTATGTTCCGTATGCCCTGACGATCCTACAAATCGTCACCGTTTGTACACTTGGTTAAGGACCGACATCTAATGAACCTCTAGACCAACATCCAATGATCTTCTAGACTAAACCGATAGTTCCCAAACCATAACCCGACTTAACTAACCCAGTTAAGTGCAATATACGCGTGACTCGCTAAGGTAGATTTTCATCTAGACAACGTTGTTAACCAGAATTTGCCGGGTGTCACATCATCCCCACGTTAAAAGAATTTTCGTCCCGAAAATTGCACAAGTAACAAAAGAACAAAAGAAATAACGAAGGGAACAAACAAAAGATAGAAACCAAAAGAGAGATTTACCCGAGTTGTCACATCATCCCCACGTTAAAAGGAATCTCGCCCCGAGATTCATTCAGCCGCAGAAGAGACATATCTCGACTCGAACGCTTCCTTAGGAAAGAGATGAGGATACTTAGACTTCATCTGATCCTCCCGTTCCCACGTGTACTCTGGTCCCCGGTTCGAGTTCCACCGAACCTTAGCGATGCGAATCTTGCTGTGACGTAGGCTACGAATCTTGTAATCAAGGATCTCCACAGGTTCTTCCACAATCCGAAGACGATCATCAACCTTGATCTCTTCCAGTGGAACAATGAGAGACTCGTCAGCCAGACACTTCTTCAAGTTGGACACATGGAAGACGTTATGTACGTTACCGAGCTCCGTCGGTAAATCAAGACGATACGCCACCGGTCCAATCCGTTCCAGGATCGTAAATGGACTGACATATCGAGGGTTGAGTTTGCCACGCTTCCCAAAGCGTATGACGCCCTTCCATGGTGAGACTTTTAGAAGTACTTTGTCATTAACTTGGAATTCCAATGGTTTGCGACGCTGATCGGCATAACTCTTTTGCCGGTCCCGTGCCGCTGCCAACCGGTTACGAATCTGTACGATCTTTTCCGAAGTTTCGTACACTAGCTCAGGCCCAGTGAGTTGACTCTCACCCACTTCAGCCCAACAAAGAGGAGAACGGCATTTCCGTCCGTACAGTGCCTCGAACGGAGCCGCCTTGATGCTCGTGTGATAACTGTTGTTGTATGAGAATTCTACTAACGGTAGATGAGCTTCCCAACCCTTGCCAAAATCGATTACACATGCCCGCAGCATGTCTTCCAAAGTTTGAATCGTGCGCTCACTCTGACCGTCAGTCTGTGGATGATAAGCCGTACTCATGTCTAGTTGGGTACCCAAAGCCTTGTGCAAAGACTTCCAGAAGTGAGAAGTAAAATGGGAATCACGATCCGAAATAATAGAAACCGGCACCCCGTGCTTAGAAACAACTTCCTTCAGATAAAGACGAGCCAGACGATCCATGGTGTCGGTCTCTTTAATAGCTAGAAAATGGGCTGATTTCGTCAACCGATCGACAATTACCCATATCTTGTCATTCCCGCTTGGTGATTTAGGAAGTTGCGTGACAAAATCCATTGTAATCCGTTCCCATTTCCATTCCGGAATTTCAGGTTGTTGCAAGAGACCCGACGGTTTCTGGTATTCCACTTTGACCTTAGCACAGGTCAAGCATTTGCTCACGTATGAGGCTATATCCGACCTCATGTTTGGCCACCAGTAAAGCACCTTCAGATCTTGGTACATCTTATCCGAACCAGGATGAATAGAATACCGGGAATTATGAGCCTCATCAAGGACAAGCTCCCGTAGTCCCCCGAATAAAGGAACCCATATGCGTTCTGCGAAGTAGTGCAGGCCATCAGGCCTTCGCTCGAGGTGCTTGTCGGCACCGTGCATAGTTTCAGCTTTAAGGTTTTCCTCCTTCAAAGCTTCTAACTGGGCAGAACGGAGTTGATCAGGTAGGGATGAATGAATGGTGAGCTGCAACGCCTGAACGCGACGAGGTTTAGTCGATTCCTTCCTGCTCAAGGCGTCTGCTACAACATTCGCCTTGCCAGGATGGTACTTAATGGCACAATCATAGTCGTTCAGGAGTTCAATCCAACGATGTTGCCGTATATTCAAGTGTTGTTGGTCGAAAATATGTTGGAGACTCTTGTGATCGGTGTAGATGGTGCATTTGGTACCGTACAAGTAATGTCTCCAAATTTTCAACGCGAATACCACGGCACCCAACTCCAAGTCATGGGTGGTGTAGTTCTTCTCGTGCACCTTGAGTTGACGAGAAGCATATGCGATCACTTTCTCGCGTTGCATCAACACGCAACCGAGACCATGAATAGAAGCATCACAGTAAACAACGAAATCATCAGGGCCTTCAGGTAAGGACAAAATAGGAGCAGAACACAGTTTGGATTTTAGTTCTTCAAACGCTGACTCTTGTGGTTCACCCCAGTCGAATTTCCTATCCTTCTGCGTGAGAGTGGTCAGGGGTTGAGCGATCTTCGAGAACCCCTGAATAAAACGACGATAGTAGCCCGCAAGGCCTAGGAATTGCCGCACCTCAGTTGGCGTCTTTGGTGCTCCCCAGTCCTTGATCGCTTCGATCTTAGC
This sequence comes from Ambrosia x helenae, assembly GCA_030844895.1. NCBI lineage: Eukaryota > Viridiplantae > Streptophyta > Magnoliopsida > Asterales > Asteraceae > Ambrosia > Ambrosia x helenae. Next base: position 95,981,869 of record CM061223.1, read on the forward strand.
TGGATCGACATGAATCCCTAGTTCATTAACCACATGTCCTAGGAACTGAACTTCGCGTAACCAAAAGTCACACTTTGAGAACTTAGCGTAAAGTTGTTTCCCGTCGCAAGGTTTTCCAACTTACTATATGTATTAAAACTAGTAATGCTCACCAACATTTCATATGTTGACAAAACTTATTTTGTACATGTTTCAGGTGCAGTTTGATCTTAGTTCCATAGCATTGGATTTTAGTGCTTGCTTTTAATAATTTATTTCAAATTTCCTGTTTTTTTTTCAGACTTTTGTATTTTTCCCATTTCATCCATGTACGACAATTTAAATTATTCAATAATATATTTACATTTTAGTACCATGTGCTTTTGAACAATCGTCACTACGTGACACCTCGATGATTCCGCCATCGGTTGGGGTGTTACAGATTGGTATCAGGGCCATGGTTATAGGAAATTAGGTTATTAGAATGCCTTTTAGCCTAGTCTATAACTAAGCATACATTCATGAGTCCTCTCGTGTTTATTTCTCTTTATCCTATTATTTTCTTTCAAGATATTTTCGCTATGATTCTTTCTCGTTATTCTTTCGGTGTTTTGTTTAGAGAAGAAGATACTCGTATTTCACAAACGAAACGATATCACCAATTTAGGAGTGACATCCATACCTTGGTTATTAGTTTCACTCCTCTATGTGTTATTTATCTTAGGAATATATCTTTGAGATAGGAGTGACATCCACACCTCAAAGAGTATTTCGTTCAAAAAGGAACTTAACCACTAAGCTGGGAGTGATATCCTTAACTTAGTGATTGGTTTCATTCCATAATCGTTTTCAATTTTGAAATACATAGTGAAACCCAAATATCAAGGATCTATTTTTGCATCTCGTTTTTAATCCTGCTAAAGTTTTGGAATTTACTAGTGATGGGGCACGTGCAATCTGGAAGGGTGAGCGCCTATATCCTGAGTTTTCTGTCTAGGCCTGACATTTCGCATAAATCCCAATCAGACGAGGGACCCGTATGCCGACATGGGAACTCTCGGGATGAGCACTCACTTATAGGCTAAAGTACGCCCCCACAAGTCACTAATAACATTTCAATTACTTTAATTAGTCAAAGTTTCCTATGGAAACAATTCCAATGTTTTATATCATTGATATTTATGTTTGTTTATCATTTGAAGATTCCATTTAATCACTTAATGTTTCATATGTCATTATTCATTGATCATTCGCTTTTGAATCCCTTATCATCATTACTAAAACTTTTGTTTGATATATTATCGCATTAAAGCTTACACTATTTCACTTATGCTCATGATTTTTACACTATAAGGTATTACTCGCCGATGACCCCCAGCCCAGCTGGGTGAGGTGCGCATGTTTTCCCCACAGGCGGAGGTTCGACTCCGGTTTGTGGCGATTTCATGCGCTGGGGGTTGGGGGTTTGTTCCCACGCGTCTTTACACGGGCTTGCAAACGGGGTTCGAAACTTGCGCGGTTTGGGTGTTCTTATGGGTGGTTCTCCGTTCCGTCAGCCCGTTCAAAAAAAGGTATTACTCGTTTTGAATTAAAATATTTTTACCCACGACTTAAGTTTTAAACTCTGTGTTTAACTTTGATCACATCCTGATTTTAGGAATGTTGCGTCATCATACAGTTAAAAATGAACATGGTTTTTCCAAACTTATTATTTCAACCTGTTTTATACCTTCATGTTTACAAACTTACTTGATCGAAGTCACAGTATATCCTCATATACCTAATACTAATATTGCTGCACCCAGTCTTCTAAGCCATAGCCAACTACCATTAGTTAGAACTTCTTAGTCACACTAAACTCATACATAAATGCCTACCTACACGATACACACTAGTACACTACTCTCTAAAACGATTAATTTGCCAACTTATTCTATAAGTCTTTTCACAAAGCCTATTCGCCAAATTAGAACACACTTTTCATACACCTTGTGCCTTGAAACAAATAGACTGCTTTGAGCTCAAAGAGATGCCTTAACGATCCTGCAAATAAATGATCTTTCAATGTATAAATTTCGTAAAAGTTTAAAAATTTTAAAGGTTTCAAGTTTACCCAGTCTTAACGGGTAACACTTTGATTTTCTCAACATTTCATAACAATTTAAAATTTCCGACTTTTCAACCCACAAGTTAAAGAAATGTTTAAATACAAAAAATTTTATTTTCCAAAATTCGTCAAGGCATCTGGGATCATTCACAGCCTTCACATCATTTTAAATCTTGGTCTTTCAAAACACATTAGATTTACACACACTTCATGAAATGGTTTCATCTTGCATTTTATAAACTTGCATTGCATATTTTACAAATCAAATGTAAATCTGCATGTTTTCATATAATGTATCCAATATATGTTTTTGGGAGGAATTTGCAACTAATAATATACCTTATAACACTTTTCAAACTCGACTTCTCGTAAACAATGAAAATGTGTACCTACGAAATCTTTTCAAGTGAACCTGTTTTGAACTTAAAACATTCTTCGGTTTCCAAAAAGTTATCCTCATACTAGTAGACTATACGTCTGTTCTGTGCACTTTCATTTACAGTAAATTTCATTATTATTTACACCATTCTATTTATAGTTACGTTCGTACATTATCTTATTATTTTTGTATTATTCTTTTGTTGGTAGTTATTTTCACGCATTATTCGCAACTATTCTCGCACTAGTTATTAGTAGTTATTCTTACAACACTAGTTTTGAGCATTAATTTAACTTGTTTACTTTCATTTTGTGCAAATTGTGCGATTTACTCGATTTACGTTATGCTAGTCTTTCAATCGAAATTTTATGCTATACTTATATACTTACATGAACGCATATTTGGTATACATATTTTTTTTTGTTGTGAGCAAAACCTTGTTATACTTTACATTATTTTGTTCATCATCATGACCAACGAACATACTAATTGATAGCTCGTATGAGATCTAAGCCAGTTCCCATGTACGACCCGGTTTAGAGTATTCCTCTAACCCAAGGGGAACGGTGTAATCCTCAGAGTTTATCAATATGGTTGTTTAGAGCCCAATGATGTGAACAAAAATTTACCGGTTAAGGGTGAACCCGAAAGGTGAAGAACCTCTAACCATGTCTTATACTTACATGTTATTCTCATTACGGTTAAAGGGAAAACCCGGAAGGGAAGGACCTCTAACCATGTCATGATTGAACATTATTCATTACAGTAGATATTACATATTGGTTGCAAGAACCTACCCATTACAATCTCTTTATTAGATCGTTGACTAATAGCTAGCATTTTCGATAAGAATGTCCTTACACGAGCTTCAATTCGACTTCCTAGAGTCTTTCTCTTGACCATCCACACAGAAAACTAAAACCTTGTATATTCTTACACTCTTGGTTATTTGGATTCTTGTTGCATACCCTAGTAGAGTCCAGTCAGAAACTTCTCTAAAGTAAGGGAAACTACTATAACATTGCCCTGCTCTCACTAGTTACATAGTTTTCCCAAACCTTGCTCATTATAAACTCTTAATTCTCTAACCTTGGGTCAAACTTTAAGGATTTTCAAACTTTTATTTTGGGTATTAAACAACTACTTCAAACTTTGTCAAATTATGGCTAATGCATTTCTTAAAATCTACTTGCCTTTTTACAAATGTCTTTTGTCTCATGGAAACCTTCACTTAAAAGTAATTTCGGGATGAAATTTTCTAAAGTAGGGGAGACTGTGACAATCTGCACCCTTCACTTTTCATAAATGTGCATAATTGGTTCCACAACTATTTCAAAATTTTCATTTTTAACCCTCGTATTTTAATAGAACCAAAATTCACAATTTAATAAAACTTATAATTTTTTATAAGTAAAAGTATGCACATTTTATACTCACATCTAAACCCGAGCACGTATGTTTCAGACCTTGATACTCAAAACCCTTAATTTTCGGTCCTAAAACAACTTAGAAACAGAAGGAAACAAGTCTATAACTTAAAATTGATTAAATTAGAAAAATTATTTTTTTAGCCCTCGCGGTTCGCTAAGACAGTCAAACAGTCAAAGTTCCAGCTGTCAAAGTCCTAGTCAAAAGTCCTAGTCAAAATCTCAGTCAAAGTCCTAGTCAAATAGTCAATTTATCTTAAAACCTTACTTTATTGTGTTGACCAATTTTAAAGTCTAATTGAATCCAAAACTAGTATAAAAACCCACCTATGACCCATTACACTTTGCACCTCTAAATCGATTGTTTCAATTCGATTAAACTCTCCCTCATACCTTTCTTCTAGAGTATATTACTTCTACATTTGAAGCTTTGATTATAAGCTCTTGTAATTGGCGAATTGGAAGCTTGATATTTTTCCTATTCGGTTCCTTTTCTTCTAAATTGGACTAGTTTCGTTGTTGAATCTTTGGATTGCTCGCATTTTTCACGCTCGCTTAGTCATCTAGTCATTTGGCGAAAGTGAGTATTTCCTAACCCCTTTTTGTCTTTATTCACTTTTGGGGTGTTACATGTACACTTATACAAAATACACATGCAAGTTCACATTTTTACAATACAATTCTAGTACATTGTGCATTTGCTTACATATGTGCTTTATGCTTAGACATTACATGTAGAATACATTTGTAGTTAGTGAAATCATTAACCATGTACAATCCGACCTTAACATTGGATAGCGCTATTGGATTGACAACCCACCTAGGTGATTCTCCCCCTTTTTCATCGGAGAATCCATGGTCATTGTTAAGTTATTATCCATTTATTGGACAAGTACACCGCCGTTCATTTTAGTACATTTATACAGTCACGGGATTGATTTCGCTCATTTGTATGATACATAGTTCACATAAATGCACTGTAGTTTGCACTTGAATTGTATAACATTTTCCAACTTACTATATGTATTAAAACTAGGAATGCTCACCAACATTTCATATGTTGACAAAACTTATTTTGTACATGTTTCAGGTGTAGTTTGATCTTAGTTCCATAGCATTGGATTTTAGTGCTTGCTTAATTTCCTGTTTTGTTCAGACTTTTGTATTTTTCCCATTTCATCCATGTAAGACAATTTAAATTATTCAATAATATATTTACATTTTAGTACCATGTGCTTTTGAACAATCGTCACTACGTGACACCTCGATGATTCCGCCATCGGTTGGGGTGTTACAGTCAGGGACGACCCTTAAAACGGAAGGGGTTGGACACAATATTGCGTATAAAAAATTTAGGCCGATGACACGTAAACTTACACTATTGAGCAAAGAAAATAGAGTGGGGCGGGGCACCCTCAATCGACCACTAACCTCCACTCCTAATTTCAAACTTATTTAAACATGGAATTTGATTCTGAATTGATTAAAAAACTTATAATTTGAATGGTGGACATAATGATTTAGAGTATTTATAGTTACCAACACATGTATATGCATTCAACATAGTTTTAGCATATTTTTAAGGCTCAGTTAGGGTACATAAATCCTCATGAAAACGATACACGAGAGAATTGATAAAACTAAATATAGAATATCACATTTTATATTATCGCTCCGGCGGCAACGCGCGGGCTTCCTACTAGTACATTATAAAGGAGGAGTGATGGCCAACATGGTCATTTTCATTTCCATAGAACTTAAGAAGCAACATGTACAACATATTTAAGCAATAAATTTAAGGGTATAATAGACATAGCTGTGACAATTAAGACACTTTGGAGGTTATGATAGTAATTTTGTGTTTTGTTTTTAGTTAAAAACTAAAATCTCATCCCCATAATACCCTTCCACCTTTCACCTTCCAAGAAATCAATGATCCATTGATGAAAAGTTATTGTTTCAATTTAATTTGATTACAACTATAAAATCATCATTTTGAATCATAATATTCACCTTTAATCCACCAACTCAAACATTTACTATCGATTCTGAAATTCCACAAGCATTTTATGATTCTGATTGTCAATCCTAGAAATCACAAGCCTCAAATCCATGTTGTTCAATTGAAGATGAAAGTGATGGAATAACTTTAGAGTTGGAGCTAAACTGGGACGGAAATCTTATGTTTTCGCTTTAATGCTTAAACAATGAAGTTTGTTTATGCTTTCATTATATCTAGGCTTCGTTGTGCTTTGAAGATGTACTTATGACTTCAACATTTTTATAGGTCCTCATGCCTTAGTTGCAGAAGTAACTAATATTATTTACACAGCGTAAGTGGCATGGTAGACGATGCATTTTTTGAGGAATACATCTTCACTTTTCTTGATGATTCGGTTTCTAAATACTCATATTTAAATATTGTTGATGATAATTGCGGCTTTGTTTTCCCTGTAATAGGTCAAATGGCCACAATAATAACAAGAAAATTAAAAAGGAAACATGTTGAATGTGTCAAAACTCGCACAAGTGTACTTTCAGTGCATACAAGTGTGGCAACCGGAAAAATTTTCTTCTCTTTCATCTCTTCCTTTTTGGCCTTGGGCAATTTTCGGGATGAAAATTCTTTCAACAGGGGGATGATGTGACACCCGGCAAACTCAGGTTAGTAACGTTGACTAAACTAGTCAGTCTATCTTAGCGAGTCATACTTATTACATACTTAACTAGATCAGTCGGGTCGTTATGATGATTCTAGGGAGTTATCGGGAGTCATTACGATGATCCGCGGGATCATCGGGAGTCGGTCCATAACCATGTGTATAAGGATTGGTGATTCGTGGAATCACCGGGTTTAGCACACACACGCAAGTCTCGAGTCCCGGGAATTGGTGAACGAGTGTGAACGTGTTTGTTTTCATGTATTATGTGTTTATAATCATTATGTGACTTATCGGTATGTGTATACGTGTTTACATACGTTAAAACGATGATTACACGCAATTGCATGATATTGTAGGTGATTAGCCCTAATTGCATGATATTGTAGGTGATTAGCCCTAATTGCATGATATTGTAGGTGATTAGCCCTAATTGCATGATATTTTAGGTGATTAGCCCTAATTGCATGATATTGTAGGTGATTAGCCCTAATTGCATGCTGATAGGGGGTGAATAGCCCTAATCGCCTATAGAGTAGGCGATTAGGAGGTTTGGGTAGGCGATTAGAGCCCTAATCGCCAATAGTGTTTTTAAACGACTAGAAAACACCTATAAATAGAACCCTTAACTCCCCAAACACCCTTAGAGCAACCCTAACTGATCCTAAGCCACCCACACACCCTAGAACACCTCTGGAACTTGTTTTGCTACAAAAATCACCATTTCCAAGCTTACACACCTTTCTTTGATAAAATCCAAGGTGTGTTCTTCATCCCTAACCTTTGTAAAGTTGTTGTTTTGGTTCCCCAAAAGTCCAGACCTTGTTTTGCTAAGTTTGTGTCTTTAAAACCCTTTGAAAAGAGTTCTAAAACAAGTCTACACCATAATACTTGCTATATGTGAAGTTTATATGCATATGTTGATCTTCTTGGTGTTTATAACATGAATGTTTCCATGAAATGGTTGTACTTCTGTTATGTAGGGGTTATTAGGATGATTATCTAAGAGTTTGAGCTATTGTTGTTGTGTTTTGATGAAAATGTGTATTTTGACCCATTTGAATGATTCTTGGAGATCTAGGATGATTATGGTATGATTAATGATGGAATGTTGTTAGGATTTACACTAGGGAGGTGTTAAAACAGAGAAATGTTGATTTGCAAACTTGTAGGAGATGAAATCTGATTGTTTCCATTTAAGGAAAGATAAGGTTAGTTAATGAAACCTAGTATTTTTCCGTTTTTGGAAATAATCGCACCGAGCCCGTTAGAGCAGAGATAAATTGGGGGTTTTTGCTTGGAGAGGGTTGGTTAATAGTTTAGTTATGATTTTGGGTGTTTACACATGTTTCGGATCTGATTTGGAGGGTTAACCGCGCGAAATTGCGTCGCGCAGCAGCTGTAGGCGATTAGCCTCCTTAGCAGGCGATTAGCTTTCCTAATCGCATGCTAAGGTAGGCGATTAGCCTCACAATTGCCTGTTGACCATCCCCAATCACATGTTGACTTTTCCTAATTGCATGCTAAGTTCCTAATCGCGTGTACTGCTGTCATAAACGCATTTTGACATCCCGGAACATGATTTGACACCTAGGAACACGATAGGAACCCCGGGATACACCCAATGACTTAGTAACACGTGTTCGGACCTGTTTATGCGTTAATTGTACATTGTGCTAGACCAGGCGAACTCTTGCACGTATTAAGTGTTTAATTGCGTATGTTGCATGATGTCTTGTATTTCCTAACACGTGGGACGTCGGGTCACCAATGGGATGTCGGGTCTTGTATGGTATGGTCGGTTTAACAGTCAAAGGTGTTTTCAAACGTTTATGGTTATGGTCTGGACATTCGGGGACTAGTTAACCTGCGGGTTATTAGTCCGGGTACTTACATACATCTTATGATAGGTCGCCGCTATTTGGGGCTATCATAGCATAACTACTTAACTATTTTCAAGTAACGCAACCTAAGGTGAGTTTCACAGCCCCACTTTTACTGTTTTGCTTTCGGGGGAGAAACATGCTTCGTACGAACTATTTAAAGGTCATGTTATACTATGGGTACTTTATGTTACTATACGGCTTTTATGGAAAGTCCCAGGGGGAAACCATGAATGTGCTGGAACGCACAACGAGGGAAATGTGGATAGATCTATTGGGCCTCACAAACCCCACTCGACGGCGGGGCCGGGCGGGTGCATATTGTCTCTACCTATCGGGTTACCGAGGCATCGGTAGCCCAGTCATCTGGGCTGGTATCATCTTTTGGTTCATGTTTAGTAATGGGTTCCCAACCATAGTAGTAAAAACACTTAACGTCTAGCTAACGTTCTTATGACATAGTATTAACGGGAATGATCTTTGTGAACTTGTGACAACACTTTTATAAAAGAAAACCTGTGAACTCACCAGCATTATATGTTGACATTTTTGGCATGTTTTCTCAGGTCGCTAAGGTAGCAGTCAATGGACTAGGCGCACGGAGTCATGCACAGCGTCTAATATTTTGAAGCATATTAAACAATGTTTTGTAAACAATGATATGTCTTTTGGTTGTAAACAAGAAATGCTTCCGCTGCTGGTTTACGGCTCAAAGCATGATATTTTGGTTTTAACTATATTTATGAATGCATGTTTGTTGTATGTTTATTGTGATCGTTGACTGAGATCCTGGTGTGTCACGCGCATCGCGGTAAAACCCCGCACGTGGAATTTGAGGGTGTGACAACAAGCATCCAACCTTACAAGCATTTAGTTTTGTATCATATTTAACACACTAATTAATTACCATACTATTAAAGACGGTTGTGGTTTACCTTTTCTTGACACAACTTGTGTTTTTATTTGCATGCAATTTTGGGTTGTTAAATATTTTCTCTTTTGTAGCTTTATTTCTCTTTGTTTCATCTCAAATCGTCTCTCCAACATTACCCGCAGCAACGCGCGGGCATCCCTACTAGTTATAATATATTGGAATCTAACCTAGTTAGTTATAAAACTGAAGATTCTAACCTAGTTAGTTATAAAAATATAACTTTAATAAGTTCATGCATAAAGAAAGAGCTAACAAAAATTACATATCTAAATGTGTTTATCCCAAATAACAAAGTCTTAAAATTCATTATTATTAGTTGAATTGCTATATTTAAAATAAAGTTGCAACAAGCACATCAAGCTACAATGCTTGATATATATGATTCACCTTATAGTCACATACTTAGTTATCTTGTAATAAAAATAAAAGCGCATAATACTACATCAATCATCTTACTTGTAACTTGAATTGTAGGTTGTGTCCCAATGGGTACCTCCTTAGATAGCGATCCATAAGCTCCTTATCACAAAAATGTTTTCAAATTTACTCGATACATTTACTAATTGTACCGTTAGTATGTTACAAATCCTTTTTTTTATTATAGAAAGTAAAGTTTTGTGTTTTTCTATTGACCAGTCATTTGTATATTTACCTTATTCATGTAGTTCTAACCCTATATTATATAAAAAACATTATCAACATCGATTTCATTTCAACACCCTGCTATGATATAATTATCTATACATGATTAGATGATATAGTTAATCTCAACCTTTTATTAATTTCACGAGGTTATCATGGCTAAGGAAAAATAGGTGTTTGTCAAACTGAAGGGAAATGAAAGTGATGTCAAAGATATATACCACAATACATACATACATACATACATACATACATACATACATACATACATACATACATACATACATACATACATACATACAAGGGATGGTTCATTTCAGGAGAGGTTTTAGCGCGAGAAGAAGATAAATAATTCATTTTTATCATTTAAAAAAATAAAAATATAAGAAAATTGTTGAAATGTATTGTTTATTCATCTATCTCGAAAATAAAACAAGTATATAAAGTAATTTCATTAATTTATATAATCTACGCATGTACAAATTTTGTGCAGGAACATTACCTACGCATAATATAACACATGTGTAGGAAAGAGTTTAAACCTTCCAAAAAACATTTGATTTCTTTAATTTTAGGAATATTGGATTTTAATACTCCCAACTTTCAGAGTTTGGCTGGCAATACTCCCAACTATAGAAATGTTTGCCAACACTCCCAACTTTTAAGGTATTTTCCACTGGCACTCCCAAACTAACCCAGTTAGTTTGTTCAGTTAGTTTGCTGACATGGCCATTATTGCTGACGTGGCATCCTGTGGAAGATGACGTGTCATCTTATGTGTCATCCACGTCAGCATGCCATGTCAGCAATGATGTGTCATCTTATGGCCACGTCAGCATGCCATAATGGCCACGTAAACATTCCATGTCAGCAATGATGTGTCATCTTATGGGTTTTTGTATATATAACACTAGTGGGAATGCCCGCACGTTGCGGCGGATGTCCCAACTAATACATATTCTTCTATGATGTGTAGTACGATCCACAACCCATTTCGTGTTTCTAACATATTACGGCAGTACGCATTTCGAAACCATTGTATTACCAGCCAATACATTCATTTTAGCGCCTATACATTCATTTTATTATATAATACAAGAATCAATCTACTAAAACATACATAAACAGCTACCCATATGTGAAAAGAGATCTTAATATAGCATACAGATGATTTACCATTTAACCATCGAAGCTTAGGAGCTCATCAAGTGGTCTGCTTTGTTTTAGCGCGTAAACCTACCTACGTCACCAAAAATGCAATGAACATCAGTAGTAGTTTAATAAATACTTGTTAGCAACTACAGATTCATAAATCCATGGTGTCGTACAGAACCAATTCGCAATCATATTATTGAAACATAAATTCATCAACCCATGTTCATGTAAATTAAATACCCAAAAAAAAAAAGAATATCTGACATCATGTTTTTTTGACAATTTAACTCTATTTTACTTTAAGATCTTCTTTCCTACCTTTCTATCCCTACACTATCTGTCAAAGTAGTCGTGCAACTATTTTTATTCCTAGTTGTTCTATTGAAACAATCCATATGAAGTTAATAAAAAAAAGAACTCCATATAAATAAGCATAAAACATACCCAAACTATTAACAACGTTGAAGCTTAAGTTATAGATCGAACCTCAAAAAATATGAGCAATTTAATGAAACAAGCACTTGAGAAACATAAAGATTGATTAAACTTAGATGATGTTTAACAACTGCATTTGTTATCTTTTATACAACATAAACTTTTAACTTAAACTTAGCTTTTAACTTACACTTAGTTTCTTCATAAGTCTATTCACAAAAATAAACAAAGTGAGAAAATGGGTAAGGGGAGAAACTGCATTGTTTTTGAATTATTCATAAACAATGTGCCCATATATTACTTATGTCCGGTTAAAGGTAAAAGATAACCCAAATCACCACATCTACATGTTAATGAGTCGAAATTACCACTACCACTAAATATGCATACTTGTAAAGATACTCTAACAAGAGAGCATCAATTCAGTGTGGAGAGTGATGATTCACATAGTTGGTGAAGTAATTAGGTTAAAATGTATACCTGTGGTGAAAGAGATGGTAGCGGTTGTGCGACGGGAGTAAGGGAGGCGGTGGTGATGGCTGATGTAGGGTTTCTCCAAACAAGAGAGCATCGATAGACCAATAAATTATCGCTTGAAGAGGAGAGACCCGCTTCATAATAGTGATGCATAACTGATGTAGGAGTTACTATGCCAGGGAGTTAATGCTTAATGCTGTCATTGATGAAGACGGTTTCAATTGAGTAGAATTGGTGTATCACTGACTTGTAAAGCTGTCATCAAAAGTTGTACAAAAAGGGTATAAAGGGAAGAAATGGTGTAAAAATTTGGTGATTACACTTGAGTCTTTTGAGATGCCATCTTAACTTTGCCAAGTTGTACATTCTTGCCCATTGCTCCCTTTTTATAATGTAGTATGGGTTGAATTCGGAACTTTATACATTGAAATCTCCCTATGCATGAAGAAAAAGAGAAAAAATAACCCTAACTCGTGGAAACTAAAGAGATCAATTACGTGTGATCTATTTGACCCACTCAATAACAACTACTCATTTGACCCATTTAGCAAGAACAATCATAAAAATTGTCCATTTGACCCGTTAAGTAAAATTTACCCAAATATAGAGAGAGGGAAAAAAATAAAAAAAATAAAAAAAAAATAGACATAGATTATCTGATACATATCCCCTAGTCTACTCACATCGGAAGAACAGGGTCAAAACATCAGCCGAAAAATCTCAACTTAATTCACTTTTGACCTACCCGTTTGAGCCATTTTTTGGGGGGAAAAACAGAAGAGCGGATAAGAACTTTTCAAGCTTCTTTTTATACATAGTTAGTTAATTATCCTAAAAATAAAATTATTTAAAGAAAGTTGGTCAAATACCATAATAAGAAATTAGCAAAATCTACATCATTAGCGTCTCGCATAGTAGCAAAGAAATCTTCACAAGTTACCGCCTGCCCATCGTGCCTTTGAAAGTACAAATCAATTAACACAATCAATTAACCATCATATATTCAACTATTTAGCCATCGTTTTTACCTTTCGGAACCCTTGGCTTCCCAATAAAGTTTTGTACATGCGCACAACTTCAACTCCCTTCTCATACACCTGTAATTAAAAATATTACAAATTAATCGTCTTTTTATTACCAAGATACAGTAACTTTTATCACTAAGAGGGCGAAAAAATAAAAATCATACCGTTACAGTATAGAAGTTATCCATATAGAATGAAACATGAAAAACGCTTTAGTTATAAAACTTGAATTTATCAAGAAACCAAATAAGATTATTATACACAACGAAGATGAGTTTTGAACCTTGATGTAAGAATGAGGCCTAACGGGGTGAGCCATGGGACCCGCATCCTAGAAAAGATAACAAAACAGTATTATGACTATTAGCATTACATATCAAAAAAACGAATAAATGATCCAACTATAAAAATATGATACTTTATTGGTTATAATAACTTGTGAAAATTGATATATACGAAGCTTTGAAACATCACCAAAGAAAAATGAAAAAAGAAAACTTCTTTAGAAATGCTGACACGCCCTTACTTGGTTACAGAGGTGAGTTATGGCAGATGAAATGGAAACGTAAAATGTTGAAAGCCATCCATTAATGGCGATGATATGGGTGTGAAGGGTTGCATTGTTATTTTGTACCATTTCTATTAAAAGTGATACACAAGGGTATAAATGGAACAAAGAGGGTAAAAATTTGGAGATTACACACAAGTTTTTTGATATGCCATCTTAAGTTTGCCAATTTGGACACATTTAGCCATCCCCCCTTTATAATGTAGTAGAGACAAACAATGATATAAAAAAGTAAAAACTTTAAAAATAAATGAACCATTACTAATAAAAATTAAGATTTAGGTTTCTTCTCGCACTTTTCGTAGTAAAACCTTCTTCTGAAAATAACCTAACACCATACATACATACATAAGTTTTTAAAAGTTGAAGCTTCTACAAGATCATCAAATCAGAATAAGAGTAAACAAGGATGTCTTGTATGAACAAAAAAAGTCATCTTTTTAAAACCAAAATCCGAAAATACATACAAACATAACCAAAGTAAAGACAAAACATATAACACTTGAGTAACCTTGCTTGCTGAAATACGTTCACGTCTTTCAATGTATTCAAATGGAAAGCAGCATGCTTGGTTGCTCTCCTTTTACATTCACATTCTATCTAACCATTATTGTTATGAAAAAATAAATTTCATTTATAAGAGTTTGTTGTCTCTTTAGTTTTCCTCAAGTAATTAACAAATCATTTAATCTATCTATATCTATATCTATATTATAAATCATTTCTTAATGATTTCTTAAAATTTAAGAGGTACAAATTTGATTCCTTATGGTACAACACACAATGCATATAATAACTAACTTTTGAGGGTAAAATTTTCTTTAATACAAAATATTTAATCAAAAGGTAATCAAGAGTAATGGGATGTTTATGAGACCTCATGACATTCAATTCTACAATTGTTTCAAACACATTAACTAGAACACATAAAAATAATTTATAATGCTAAATGTTTTGTTATAATCTTTACACACAATTAAGTACTTTATAAAAGTTAAAGTACTAAATGTTTTGTTATAATCTTTTACATACAATTAAGTACTTTATAAAAGTTAAAGTTTTTATAAACTTGATAATACTATATAGAAATCGAGAAATCAATAATGAAAGCCGTGTTTTTAATCATGAGGTAACGATTTGACATCTAAAATTACTACGTATGGCTAATCTGATATAAACTATACGCTCACCGAATTCTATGATCGGCGAAGAAATATTATGTCTATAATGAATTTCCCACAAAGATATTAAGAAATATTCATATATAGAAGTGGACAATAACGAAAAAATAAATTAATTAATAAGGGTTATTCTGTCCACATTTCTAGCTCAAGTAAAATTTTCGGTTATTTATTGAAAACTAGTTGGACCGATGTTCATAACCGATTAACCAAATGGGAATAAATGAATAGTTGAAACCAATCGGTTTTTTAAATATCTTAATAGAAAGTTTTGGTTTTGGTTATAGCTCAAAACCGAAGTGAGCCGAATAACAGCTTGTACACACCCTTAAAATCACCGATTGGAGTGTTGTGGTCTCCGCCACAACGCGCGGGCACCCCACTAGTTATATAAGAAGTTGCATCCTTTCAATTTCTTCTTTTTAATTGCTATCATGATAGAATATGAAGATTAAAAATTTTACTATTATGTAATTCAAAGCAATTTAATTGTATTTATCAATCTATCAAACAATTCATTTATCAATTTAATACTTATTTAGAAATACCATATTGCCCCTTACCAATTTCTTTAACTTGTTGTACTATATGCAAAAAAATGTTGTAATTACTTAAATTTGGTTGGAATCCTTGTTTCATGCTTTATAATATAGTATAGATATAGATATATTAATAATATCTATATCTATACTACATTATAAAGAAGGAGGCATGGGTAAATATGTTCAAATTGTTCAAAGTTAGGATGGTATACGAAGGGTTCTTTACAAGTCTCTAATTTTTTTTTGTCATTTTCTTCCTTTTATGCCCTCATGTACAACCTTTAATACTAATTGTATATATCTCTTATGCACTCCTTATATCCACATAAAGATGTAACCCCTTCATAAATACCATAAACACCCAATTGAATGTGGTAATCCTTGAAACCCCACAATGCTCTTCACCTTCATGTGAATACTAGATCGTTAGCACTAGGAAACAACCAGTCAACAAACTCTTTGTTTTTTATGGTTACACAGGTATGTACGTAGAACTATTTTTCATAATGTTAAAGACTTAAAGCTATATAATCATGTCAACTTCTTATTATGTTATTACATGCTTAAAGAGTGAAGGATTTGGGGCATTAATCTGTTATGGCCTGAAAAGTCCAGAGAATTTATTGTTTCTAAGTTGTAACAATAGTATTCTTGTTAAGTCATTGTTTATTATGTATTGGTTTGTTTTTCCTTTAATTTTGTTTTTCCCTCTTGTAAGTTGCTAACATAGAACATGAATACCTTATGACACCATCATGCAGGACCAAAAGGATTTTGGCATATAGAGCAGCTCTATCTGAAGAAAACAGTGACCTTCCTAAAACATCTCACCCATGTGATTTGGTAAGATATCATGGTCTTTGGTTTAGCGTTCACATTTCATAAGTCGTCAAGATGATCATCATTTAGATTTTTTTTAAACAATCGGAGTATGATGTTAAAGTTCTTGACACGCATCTTTGGAAAAACATGGTTTCGTTTTGTGATTAGTGGTTATATATTAATTTATGCGTTTCAAAGCTTAACGCTCCTACCTGCATAGGCAAAATGTTTACTCTTTATGAAAGATGTTTTAAAATTCATAAAGTTTCATGCATATAACTTGATGAGTTGTATGCTGGGACTTTAAGTAACTGAAAGTCAAAGCCCTTCCTTTTTTGTATTCATGAGCTTATTTATAATTCACCACAAAGATTGGATTATGGTTTTATGTTTAGTGTTCTCCCTACATCATATCTTTCCAAAATTCTATACTTCCCTTGGAAAGCACCCCACATATTTTAGAATACAGAGGAATCAAGTTTCATAATATTGAAGGGTGACAAGAACAAGAATCACAAAGATTAATTTATATAGCCAGGGCTAAACCAGTGGTTCCACCTCTCGCAAGGACATGGTTTGAAAGTTGTGTCTAAATTCTATTGAAGCCTTTATCAAATAACGGATTAGTAACCATTTGATCTATGTTGAGCCGATTAAAAGAATTTAATGGAATCATTACCAAGTAATGGATTAGTTCTTATGTGTTGCGTGTAACTAAATATAACAAATAAAAATCAGACACGGGTCAGATTGGGTCGGATTGGATAAGTGATATTATAATGTAGAAAGCTTTGGGCAATTTAAATCTGACAAAAATAAATAAATAAATAAACACCCGCGGCAGAGCGCGGGCATTCCCACTAGTATATTATAAAGGAGGAGTGATGGCCAACATAGTCATTTTCATTTCTGTACAGCTTAAGAAGGAACATGCACAACATATTTAAGCAAGAAATTAAAGGGTATTATGAGCGTAATTGTGACAATTAAGATACTTAGAAGGGTAATATAGACATTTAACCCACCTACTCTTTTGCAATATCAAAACAAATTTACAATAGTAACCTTAATTCCCATGGTTGCCCTTATGTCCAGACTAATCGACTCCCCATTCAATTTCTCTAATTGTTTGAGAAACACAAAGAAAGAAACAAAGCATGAGATTCTTTAGCCTTATGGGTAATTCTTTTTGATGCTCTGAATGCCTTGTTTCTGCTGCAAGAGATGGTGATGTTCAAGAAGCCAAAGCTTTGTTGGAATATAACCCTAGACTTGCAAGATATTCCACTTTTAGTGTTAGGAATTCCCATCTTCATTACTCTGCTTCTCAAGGTCACCATGAGGTATTATTATCATTATTATTATTATTATTATTATTATTATTATTATTATTATTATTATGTGTTTATATGTTTTTAAGAAATTGATCATGATTTAGTTGGTTCAGATTGGGGTGAACTTATTATTGTTTCTTGTGTGTTTATTTTTCAGAGCGGAAGGACTAAATAATATCCATCTTCATACAAACCGCCATTTATTTTTACATATCAACTCGTCTTTCATTCATCCGTCAACAAAAATGTCTGATCATTCAACCTCTGTCTTCTCCTAAATCACTCGTGCTCCTGAAGATCATATCTTAGGGGTATGACCCACTACTTTCCCTTCTTTCTTTTTACAACTTTTTAATAGGTAATTAAGTTATATAATCTATTGATTACTTGTTAGTTTAGTGATCAAGTTTTAATCTTTAACATAAAAACGATCTGCGCTTTTCCAAATTTAGGATCTTGATGATTAATATTTGATCTTTACTGATTATTATTATTATTATTATTATTATTATTAATCACTCTTAGTAACTATTATATCAAGATTTTGTTATTTTACTGATCAAGTTTAAATCTTTAACATAAACAAGATTTGGGTATCTTTAAATTTATGATCTTGATTATTGATATATGATCTTTACTGATTATTAATCATTCTAAGTTTTTATGATTTACTGATCAAGTATTATATCAAGATTGGGGGGGGGGGGGTTAGATTTTAGGCTTTATAGAATTAAGATAATTATGGGTGTATTGATTTGTTGATAGTGGCATTTGTTTTTTGTTTTATAGTGAAAAACAGTGATAAAAATGATACTTAAGTTTTTGTCTGTGTTATGATGAGACAAAAAACAGGTAACTGTTTCTTATAACAAGGATTCAGATCCATCAAAGTTGAACTTGGGTGTAGATGCTTATATAACCGAGGTAAGTGAGTGTGATCATGTTCTTGATTGGTTTATCAATACTTCTTTAATTGTGCTTGATTAATGATTATGCAAATTTATTTGTTGTTATTAATAGGAAGGGAAACCTCTGGTTCTTAATGTTGTAAGACAGGCAGAACAAAAGCTTCTTAATGACCCGTTAAGTGACTTATACTTATACAGTTATTTGATTCAAATTTGTTGAGCTTCAGTTGTGTTATTTTAGTGTTTTGTGAAATTTAGTTCTCGGGTTAAGGAGTATCTTCCCATTGTTGGACTTGCAGATTTCAATAAGGGTAGTGCAAATCTCATTTTTGGTGCTGATAGGTAACAAACTAACAATTGCTACATTTTCTTGCCTAAAGTTAGTGTAATGTTCTCAAAACCGGCTGGTCGGACTGTTGGGGTTTCTTTGTTTATTATTTGGTGTTTTGAAAGAAAATCAAGATTGTTTGTAATATCTCAAATGGTTCAAATTAAAAAAAAAGTCAAAGGGGTCGAAACGGTTGAAGATGCCTAAAGTCTATTTTTAATACATACCACTTAAATCGTTTTAAGCTTAGTATAGCTATCTGGTTGTTCGGTAGTAGATCTTATGGTCGGGATTGGTGTCTTCGCTTGACAAAATCATATTTGTTGGATCACTCGGTGTGGAAGAATGGTATGCTTTTCCAATTTCTGACATTATTTACCCTACATATATATAAAAGGCACTTTATGTGTTTTAGTTTCTTGATTTAAACATGAAATTACGTACTTTTGGTCATTTATTTTTCACTTAGGCACCATGATGTTGTTTAGATGTGCATCTTTAGGTGGTGACTCGAAAACACTAATGTTTATGTAAATTAGTCCATTGGAACATGACTTGAGCTAGACTTTGACTTCATTAAACTTTACCACAATTGCCACAAGAGTCAAGAGGGGTCGTGTTTGGCCTCGCTAAAAAGCAAATCAATTTATGCAAGTATTCTGACTTTAGTTGTTTCGTATTCATACATGAAGCTTGATAAAGCAAAAAACATGAATTGTGTTTTGGCAAGCCCTTGACTGCAAGAGCTGGTGTAAGAGACTCATATGCAATACCTTCCATATGTTGTGTTTCTACAGCCCTTGAGTATCCTGAAGGTGTGTTTGATGTTTTATTGCATTATTTACACAATTAAATCATGAAAGAGAAGATATATGTTCTACTTAACTTGTACAATAAAATTCCTTTCATCCGTTTTGACTCGTTGCTCAATGCTCCATTTTCCCTTTCTATTCAGCCTTTGGGTCTTGGTCCAGGGGTAGTAGCAATTTGCTGCTTATGGGGGAACCCAGGTTCTAATCCTAAGGTATGTAAATATTTGGTGTAAAGGGATGGATGCAAGTTTGGCTGTTAAAAAAAAAGTATAAAATTAAAAATTAATGGAACATTTGCTA
The DNA here is from genome assembly GCA_030844895.1 of Ambrosia x helenae. Taxonomy (NCBI): domain Eukaryota; kingdom Viridiplantae; phylum Streptophyta; class Magnoliopsida; order Asterales; family Asteraceae; genus Ambrosia; species Ambrosia x helenae. The sequence goes on from CM061223.1 coordinate 96,001,767, forward strand.
TTGCTTTGCATTCTTAAATTTTGTTGCACAATTTGTGATTGTTAGACATGTTTTTAAATGCTTTTGTCTCTTTTAGTTTTTTTTTTCATGTTTGGAAACCAATATTTGTTATTGTTAACCTTCGCAGCACTTCGTGATTGTGCATACGTGTTTTTAAATGCTTTTGTTACCATCTTTTTTGTCTTTTTTAGTTTTGTATTCATGTTTGGGCACTGATATTTATTATTACTAACCTTTACCGTTTTGCATCGCTTCGTGGTTGTTAGACTCCTTTAGTAACTCCATAATGTCTAAATGAATCTTTGCTTGAACAATTAGAAAACTTAGTGCAACTATCTTCCCATGATCCCGATCAGCAAGCAATTACATTGTGTATGCAGTATCTATTCCAAAGTCGCATCAACAAAGGTATATGCAACTTAGCCCTATATAGATATGTAATAGATGATGTATAATAAGTAACGATTGTAATTGACAGCAAGAGAATATCTCTCCTGATTTGTAGCTCCTGATTTGTAGGAGACTTAGCTGTACAAAGTCTCTATATATTGTACGACTGTAAATGCAATACAGACAAGTTGAATAACATCTTATATGGTATCAACCCACCTCCGATCCTAACCCTATTCCGCTGCACTTCTGCACATCGCCGCCCCTTTTTCTTTCTGTTTCAACCCTCTTCTGCCCTCATGGAACCTAAAATCCATCCGGCGATGGCTATCTCAAACATTCGGAACTTCATTCCGATCACCTTAGAAGATGAAACATCACACTACCTTACGTGGTCTGAGCTCTTTCAGATCCACTGCCGAGCCTACGATGTTTTTGACCATCTTCAACCCCGTCCCGCTGCTGCCGCGTCGTCATCCACCACTGACGATAGCGAACAATCTGGCCCCTCCACCGCTGCTGCACTATGGTCCCGCCTTGATGCGATAGTGTTACAGTGGATCTACGGGACGATCTCTCAACCCCTTGTTCACACAATCATGACACCGGGCCAAACCGCTTTTGACGCCTAGACTTCTCTTCAGCAACACTTCAATGACAATATCCATACCCGCACCATCTTCCTTACCCAGGAATTCTCAAACCTTAACCTTGAAAACTTCTCATCCATGGCCGCTTATTGTCAGCACGCGAAGCTTCTTTCGGACCAACTGGCCGGACTTGGTTCGCCTATTGACAATGACCGGCTTGTTCTCCAAGTCTTGGCTGGTCTCACAGAATTGTATGATGGAATCTCCACTGTCCTCGGAAACAAGGATCCACTTCCGTCGTTTGCCGAGGTCCGCTCACGTCTCAATATGGAAGAAAAGAAAAAGAAACGTCATACGACGGCGGCGGCTCAGGTTTCAGCTACCTCTTTAGCCGCTTCCGTCTCCTCTGCTCCATCGGATGACCAGAATAAAAATCGTGGTCAACAGGGACGTAATCGCACCAGGGGAAGAGGACGTGGGAACTTCAACCGTAGCCGCCCCAACACCAATCAATCCTCTTCAGCAGCCGGCTCCCATCCTTTCATTGTTTTTCCTCAGTCTTGGGCTGCTTCACAATGGGCTTCCCTCTTGCAAGGCATTCAGCACAACCTAAGCCCAACACTACCCCCCTTGTCCTTATCCTGCGAGGCCCAATACCAACTCGGCAGGCCAAGGGATTCTCGGCCCAAGACCAGATCAGGTTTATAACGTTGGCTACACACCTACCGACATTGAACAGGCACTGTACACGATGGCTTTGAACCCACCTGTTCACGGCGTTATGGACACTGGAACCTCAGCCCACTCGGCCAACGCGCAAGGTATTTACTCTCCGTCTAACTTTAATAAATGCACTAACAAAAATATTATCTTTGGTAATGGGATGTCCATTCCGGTATTGGCTCAGGGTAACCAAGTCCTACCCCCACCCTTTCCCCCATTAAAATTAAACAACGTCCTTTTTGCACCCAAAATAATCAAAAACCTAATATCTGTCAGACGCCTCACAACTGATAATTTAGTTTCCATTGAATTTGACCCTTTTGGTTTTCTTGTGAAGGATCTCAAAACCAAGGCACCTATCCTCAGATGTAACAGCACAAGCGACCTCTATCCTCTTACACAACAATTCTCCACCACCTTCAACTATCCGACTGATCTCGCTGCTGTGTCTCAAGATCGTTGGCACCAACGCCTAGGACACCCCGGCAACAACCTTTTGCATTCTTTAAAACAGTCTTCTTTTATTGATTACAGTAAAATAAATGACAAACTGTGTCAGTCTTGTGTGTTTGGAAAAAGTACTAAATTACCTTTTGTTGCATCTGTTAATTCTACTTGCTTACCTTTTGATATCATTCATAGTGACCTCTGGACTTCACCCGTACTTAGCACGGGAGGTCACCGCTACTATGTCCTTTTCCTTGATGACTTTACCAATTTTTTGTGGACTTTTCCTATTAGTCACAAGTCACAAGTTTTCTCTACATTCACCACATTCTTTAACTTTATTCAAACCCAGTTTGAACGAAAAATCAAACAATTCCAATGTGATAACGGTAAAGAATATGCAAACAATAATTTTTTCACCTTTTGTCAACAAAACGGTATGCAGTTTCGTTTTTCTTGTCCCCACACTTCGTCACAAAATGGCAAGGCGGAGCGTAAAATTCGCACAATCAATAATATGATTCGCACCCTCCTTGCCCAAGCTGCCTTACCCCCCAACCTGTGGCATCATGCTCTTAAAGCCGCAACCTACCTCCTCAACATTCTCCCTAGCAAACACCATGATTTTCTCTCCCCCACCTACCTTCTCTATCATGTCCTTCCTGAATACGGTCACCTTCGCGTATTCGGTTGCCTGTGCTATCCTGTCACCCCCTCCACCACTATTAACAAACTCACAAATCGGCCACAACCGTGTGTCTTTCTAGGGTACCCCTCCAATCACCGTGGGTATAAATGTTTAGATCTTGAAACTCATCGTATTTTCATCTCTAGACATGTATACTTCGAGGAGTCCATTTTTCCATACCAAATTCGCTCCTCCACCAACCCTCCTAAATATGACTTCCTAAATACTCCCTTTAATCCCTTGTTGTGGGAACACGTCTCTGCTAACCCGCATCCAACCCAGCCAACCATACCCACTTCTCCACAGCCCACTCCACCAAACACCACTCCTACTACCCACTCCAGCCCACCGGCCCAAACTCCTAACAACACACCCACATCCGGCCCTCACTCCACAAGCCCACAACCAACCAACACAGGCCCATCCACAGCGCCCGGCCCAAATCAACCCACGGACTCTCCACCTGTCCACACCTCTGTCCCATCCCCAACCCCACCTACCGAACCACATCACCCACCCGCACCACCTCCATCTCGCACCATCCACACCCGCTCCATGAGCGGTATCGTCAAACCGAAACAACTGCTTAACCTTAATACAACGACCATCTCACCCGTCCCTAAAAACCCACAGGTTGCCCTCTCCACACCGGAATGGTACAATGCTATGCACCACGAATTTAGTGCACTTATTAAAAATAAGACCTGGGAGCTAGTACCACGCCAACCCAATATGAATATTATACGTAGCATGTGGCTTTTTAAACACAAATTCAGGTCGGATGGCTAGTTGGAAAGGTATAAAGCGAGGCTTGTTTGTGATGGGCGTAGTCAACAGGTTGGCATTGACTGTGGCGAAACATTCAGCCCAGTGGTTAAACCAGCCACCACTCGCACAGTTCTATCTCTGGCCCTTGCCAAGTCATGGTCTATACACCAGCTTGACGTCACCAATGCCTTCTTGCATGGCTCACTGGAATGCTTTAAAACACATCCTCAGATACATCCAGGGCTCACTGGATCTTGGTCTTCATCTCACGTCTACCAGCTCCATTTCTCTTCGTGCTTATACTGATGCTGACTGGGCAGGCTGCCCCGACACGAGACGCTCCACCTCAAGCTACTATGTTTATCTTTGCGATAATCTTCTCTCCTGGTCGTCCAAGCGGCAATCTACAGTTTCCCGCTCAAGTGCAGAGGCAGAGTATCGTGGCGTCGCCAACGTTGTAGCTGAGATTTGTTGGCTGCGCAATCTTCTGTTAGAACTTCATCACCCTCTCACGCATAGACTTGAACCATCTATGCAGCCCAGCTGGTCCCCTATACCAGATGGTACATACTCTCATTTCCCAACATCTCAAGGACTTTATGACTGCTATGGAGTTAAAGAACAAAACTCAACTTTAGATGATCAATAATGCCATAGACCACAAACTTGGTGAGTTGTCAAGAAAGATGGAAGATAACAGAAGACAACTTGCTCATCTATCTGGTGTAACACCTCCACCTCCTTGGTTTCCAGAAGTGGATGAAGCCAAATGGGGGGAGATGTCCAAGGAACCAAAGGTTGTGTCACTTGAAGCTAGCAAAAAGGCCAGAGAAGCACAACATCTCAAGGATGCCCAAAAGCAATAAGTCATGACAAGACAAGAAATAGCCTTGAAAGAAAGGCATGACCGGCAAGAAAAACAAGAAAGGCTCCTTAGAGAAGCAGCTGAAAAGAAATCCCAAGGCACTATAGAAGAAATTGCTGAAGGCCAAGACAGAAGTACTGAATACAATCCTTCAGTAGTTGATACTCTGATCAACCCTTCAGTAGTTGATACTTCCAAGACTGAACCAGAACAGCCTTCTAAGGCAACTAAACCTACTCCAGCTGATATTCCAAATCCTGCACCCACTCAAACAACTGTTTTAAGCCCTACTCCCATATCAATTTCTAAAGAACTTATGGAGAAGAGTTTAAAGGCAGCAAAGAAGAAGGGAATGGAAGATGAGATTTGGAACAGCCTAGAAGCAAGGGATGACTTAAGCTACAATGAAAAATTAACAACGTATGAACAGAAGTTGAGTGAGTTGGAAGAAAAGGAAAGAGTTGCCGAAGAAGACAAGAGACAACAACTGATGACCTTCATAAGCAAAAACAGCAAAACAAAGAAGTACTCACTCAAAGGGCTCTCAATTGAAGAACTAACACATAGAGCTCAGCTTGTATATGACAGGCTAGCTATTGAGAAAGAAAGAAAGGAAAAGAGAGCTGAGATCATACAAGAATTGGTAACCAATGGATATGGTTCAAAGAACTCAGTGTCAAAATGGAGAGAAGATACATTATATGACACTTAAAAGAAATTCAAGACTGGTAGAGCTGCTAATCCAGAGGAGTTTAAAACTTCTGAAGTTTCACAAACTTCAGTAGTTAAAATTTCTAGTGTCAAACAATCATCAACAAAACAGCCTGCTACCAAGAAGAAGCCAGAGAAGACCATCAAAACAGATTTCAAAATGGTATTGCTTCAAGACAACACCATTATACAAGGAGATTTTGTGGTTGAAAAAAACCTCTGCTCACACAATTCAGGGATCCTTCTACATTTGCTTACCAACTACAACAAACCATAATCGACAAGAAAAACACTAAGGTAATTACTGAACATCATCTTCCTACTTTTAGTAATATACCTGATGTTGTGAACAGTACTGAAGAAAGAAGGGAATCCCACCTGAGGGTCACTGAAATAGAAGATATCCCACAATCAGGAACAAACTAGGAGACTAGCATGGTTCCCTATACTTTAGACTTTGACCAATCTAAAGTGAATATTGTGAAATGGTCATGCATTGGTTCAAACTCAGTGATGGTCACAAGAAGAGAACGTTCAAGTAAGGTCTTCACCTCCATAGATGAACTGGAGAATCTATCAACAAAAGACCTGCTCACTCTCCAGCATCTTGAACCCCAACAAGGATCTCTTACTAAGACCGAATACAAGTCGGCAAAAATGGTGAAAATTGATGAGAATCGGAAAAGTCGTAAGCACTTGTCGGACTTGAAAATACAAAGAGAAAACACCTACATGAAACAATTGTCCGAAATTGAAAAAAATTAAGATTTGATGGTGTTGAAGGAGTCGCACGAAGACGTCGAAGAACCATACAAGTCGATTCTTATCGATCGAAAACGTGAAATTTGCCACAAGTGCGGTTGGCCATGTAACTTTTAGTTTTTTTTTCGGTTTTTATGTTTTTAGTGTTTATTTTTCTGTTTATTTTATGTTTTTTAGGTTTATTTTTATGTTTTTTATTTAATGTAATGTTTTTTTAGTTTAATTTAATGTTTTTTTTATTTAATGTAATGTTTTTAGATTATTTTTAAAAAAAATGTTTAGTGATGAAATGTGATGAAAAATGTACACCGGCACATGTGTTTAATGATGAAATATGATAGAATGTGATAAAATGAGGTGATAGAATCTGATTGAATGTGATAGTGTGATAAAAGATAGACCACCCTCACGTGTCCATACCGACACTTAAATGGTCTTAGAAGTCTTTGCTGACAGAGAAAATAATTTAGTTTCATGTATAAAGGCATGTGATGGAAATTTGCCGCTTAATTTTGCCATCATTTTCTCGGTCGCTAAGTAGGACTTTTCTTGTAGTCTTTTGACTTCCAAATGATAAATAAGCAAAAAGAGAAATCATACTATTTTCTCGAATTATCAGCACATGACTTATATAAAAATCCATTAATTATAAATATACAGGTGTATTCTCTTCGAACCCTGATATATTAAAACTCAAAATCTTGTATACCTGAAAGAAAGTGGTATACAAAAATAAATGCATCTCCCTTTCAAACCGGCCAAAATCTTTTCGGCTTCCCATTCTTCAACATATGATACAGACCAATTTAAAAGGTAATTAGATTTAGGATTTATACACTTCCTATTTAAGATTTATACACCATGGCCCATATCACATACCAATAGCAGGCTGTCACATACCCTAGAATGTGATGTCACACCCCATAATGTGACGTCACAGAGCGTATGAATCCTATAACCCATTTAAAACTAAACATGCCACGTTTGAATAGAAATTTGAAAATTGTGTAATTATTAGATTGGTTTGTTGATAATTAAATCATTTATGAATTTACATATTTAAGACGGTCCGGAGTGGATGATGAGGGGAAAAAAGGTCTTCATGCCTTGAACACCGGCCTGAGCCGGCGTGGAAGGGGGGAGCCATTCGGGCGGGAGGATCCCCACCAACGTGGGGCAGGTGTTTTTGCCACGTGACATGTTCTGATTGGGGGGCATTTTGTGGGGCGTTTGGCTTAAAAAAAATTAAAAATTGAGGATTGAACCGTTGGGTAAAAAAAATTAAATAAAAGTAAATGTTGGGTATAAAAAAATTAAAAAATTAAAAAAAAAATAAAAGTAACCGTTGGGTTTAAAAAAATACATAATTAACCCTATTAAATTAAATAAAAACATTACATAATCCTAAACTACTTATTTAAACATTATATAATCCTAAACTACTTATTAAAACATTACATAATTAAACCTAAATTTCTCCCCTACGGAGAATAATTATCCCAGGCCTCTAGTGTGTACTCCGGCGAGGACACAGAATGATCGCTATCACGGTCGTCGGACCTGCCATTGCAGCGGATGCGGCCATAGTCAGGAGTTGATAAATAGTATGGTTCGTCATCCATACTACTAGCTGCTTCATACTTCTCCTCAGTTGACTCTCGGGCAGGAGGGTTTGGGGTAGGGATGGGGTTGGGTTGGGTCTCCACCAACCGTAGACGCCCCATTCCCATCACAGCCATAGTATAATCCAAAGCCCAGATGCATTCCTCATCAATGAGAGGAGCATCTGGAGTTGGAGGAGTTCAAACAAATTTTGTGTTATAATTATTTTATGTTATAATTATTTTATATATAGTATATCTACTATTTAATATTGGCGAGCCGAGCTCGAGCGGAGTTTTGGCAGATTTAAGCTTTGAAGCGAGCTCAAGCCGATCTTTTAGCTCCTTTAAAATTGTTCTAAAATTATTTCAAGCTGAGCCGAGCTCGAGCTATTGGGTTTTACTTTCGAACCGAGCTCGAGTTCAAAGTATTGAGCTTCGTAAAAGCATGATGAGCAGAGCTCGAGCCCAATCAGACTCGAGCTCGGCTCGACTCGTTTGCACCCCTAAAATATCCAACAAAATTAGGAATGCAAAAGAGCCGAGCTCGAGCTCGAAAAACTTATGAGGGCTCGAGCTCGGCTTGTTAAAAATTTCTTAAGCTCAGGCTCGGCTCGTTTACTATTTATTAATTAATACTTTAAATAAAAATAATATAAATAATAGGCTCGGAGCTCAATAAATGAAGTTAGGCTCGGGCTTGTTTAGTAAACAAGCTTAAATGAGGGGGTAAATATTATTACATATTAATAAAACTAATATTAAATGAAGGCTCGATAAGGCTCGGCGTGCCTTACAAGCTTCACATTCCAGGCTCGAAATCGGACTCGATTAATAAACGAGCTTTGTTTTAAAGTCAAGCTCAGCTTAGGCTTGATAAGGCTACCAAGCCGAGATTGAGTAGCTCGTTAGCTGCTCGGCTCATTTGCACCCACAAAATTAACAACACCCAAACACAAATTACCATGTTTTTATTTTTATTTCGTTTATATTGTATGAAACTACGGCGGATTTTTTTTTGAACGTTACTCCTAAATTTTTTTCTAAATCCGCCACTGGGGGTTTATATTTGGTAGACTATGGTTCGTAAATCAGAAAGAGGTGACGACGCAGCTTATTGCCTGCCTACGTTATATTTTGATGTAAATGAAAAAAATATATAATTATATATGTATGGGACCATATATAGTAGTCTAAAAACCAACATTCATTCACCATATATAAAGTCAACATCTATTTACGTTTGGATCAAAAGTTTAATGATGAAGATGGAGATAGGAGATGGCCATAAGAAGAATATCTTTTTTGGATAACAGAGTTGACCATTATGGCCGGCTCTTCGTCCCATCAACTTATAAGTTTATAACCTTGTTATGTATGAACTCACTATAATCTTTTTTTGAATTTTAGCATTGTACCATCCACATTGCTCATGAATTATTCATGCCCAGTGAATAGTAAATTATTACCGATTTAAAAATTATAAACTATTTATACTTGAGTTTACTAAAGTTTTCAACTTTTATCTCATCCTTTCTTTGGCATTTTGCTGCTTTTTTCTCTCTTTAAGGATTTCTAAACTTCTTGTGAAATGTAAGCTTAATTATTATTTAGACCACAACAGAAAAATTAAAAAAAATAAAAAGAAAGAAAGAAAAAACGAGCACAAATTTGCTACGCACCATCTACGGACATACTATGTTACATTTTAGATATGAATATCCATCACCATCTTCTCCTTCGCTGTGGATGATGTGGAAGATTTCATTGTTGGGATTCAGAAACCTCGTCATGTGACTGTGGAAATGGAATCGGGTTTTTCAGGAGGTGTTTTTTGGGATTTATCTCTTCTAGAAAAGGTTTTCTCTCTGCCCATTCAAACTGTTAAGAGCATTCCCCCAAGCTATCGATTGGCGTTTGGCTAGGCTTTGACAGGTGCCTTACGCAAGGTGGTGGCCTCACCAGGATCTGTAGAAAGTTGGGTCAAATTGCTTTTATTGCCGAGGGTACCTTGCGGGTGGTCAAACCGTTCACTAGGCAGGAGCGGAGGTCTGGGAATAGGAAATCCTTGCAGTGTAGTAGCATCCTGCAAGCCCTTTCTTTAATAAAAAACGGTTCTGGGTTTGCAGATTTGGTTACTTCCCTTTTTGACATTGCGGGGGAAGGTGTTTTCTTCAACAAGGATGGAAGGGGGACTGAGCCTTCTGAAGAGAGCCCCAATGTCAAGCAATGGCTAAGAAAAGTTAGGGACGGTCATTTCACAGCTGCTGTTAAGGTGTTGTGTTCCAATGAGGTTGCGCCTTTTGTGGATAAGGATTGTGTGCTTGTATGCCTCCGATCTTTCCCTAAAGGGACTTCCTGTGGGAGGGGCGGTCTAATGGCCCAACATTTGCTAGACGCTTTTAGTGGAGAAGGGTCAGTGAGTTCCATGAGGTTGCTCTCAGCTATTACTGAAGTCGTCAACTTATGGCTAGGGGGTTGTGTCCAAGCGGTCTAGCTGAATTTATTTATTCGGCCCCCTTACCCCCTTTATTGAGACCTGATAACAGGATTCGGCACATTGCAATATGGGCTATTTGGCGCAGATTAGTTTCTAAAGTGGCTACGAGAAAGGTTGGGAAGGAAATGGCTAAGTACCCGGGGGACTTTCAATGTAGGTTGGGGACTCCCAATGGGGCAGAGGCGGTGCTTCACAGCGCGTACAGGTTCTTAAGCTCCTTCCATGCGGACGGGTCATTGGCTATGCTCATTGTGGATTTTTCGAACGCGTTTAATATGACCGACCGCACTGCCCTTCTTCGAGAGGTTCATCAACATTGCTCGTCTATCTATTTGTGGGTCCAGTTCTTATATGCCAACTAGCTAGGTTGTATGTTGGTAATGATTGTATAGGGGCTACTACGGGGGTTCAGCAGGGGACCCTTTAGGTCCCCTCCTTTTCGCCCTTGCTCTACACCCTATGGTTCTCCGGGTACAAGAAAATTGTAAACTCCTATTTCATGCGTGGTACCTGTAACCTCACGAATTTTCCCATTTATTTTGCATTAAAAGTATTTCCCGATCCATGATATAAAGTCTAATTTATTTCTAAGTATTCTTATCTTTATCCGTGCACTCTATTTTTCTAAGTTTCTTTTATCATTGTACTAAAAAAAAAAAATCTTCAATCATGACATATGTCCTATCCTAATTCTATTTATAAAATCGTCATTTTATAAGACGGTGTTTTTTATTTTCTAATTCAAACTAATGATTTTTTTTTATTTCTTAAATAAAGCCTCGAGTCAAATAGTCAAAGTCATAGTCAAAGTCCTAGTCAAAGTCTTAGTCAAACAGTCAAAGTCCTAGTCAAATAGTCAATTCATCATAAAACCTTACTTTATGGTGTTGACCAATTTTAATGGCTAATTGAATCCAAAACTAGTATAAAAACCCACCTATGAACCATTACACTTGCCACCTCTAAATCGATTGTTTCAATCCAATTAAACTTTCCCTCATACCTTTCTTCTATAGTCTATTACTTCTACAATTGAAGCTTTGATTATAAGCTCTTGTAATTGGCGAATTGGAAGCTTGATATTCTTTCTTTTTCGTTTTCTTCAATTTGGACTAGCTACGTTGTTTAGTCTTTGGGATTCGCCTCGCATACATTCACAACACTTAGAGGATAATTCACCTTAGCCAATGTGAGTTTACGTAACCATGTTTATGCAATTCTTTATACTTGCAACATTATACTTAAGCAATTCTACATACATGTCTAGTTGTAAACTTTAATGCCTCATGATTTAGACAACAACAACAGTTTCAACAAGTTTCAACATTACATAATCATTAGCTATGGCCAAGCCGGCGATACTCAATAATAGATCTATTGGATTGACAATCCCACCCGGATACGTGTACCTCCTACATAGGTAGCGTGGGTGATTGTTATCGTTCCAACATATTATTAAGGTGAACCGTGGATGACGGGATGGACCTAAACTAGTCGGAGGTTTGATTATGTCGATTCAACATATCATGTTTATTCATGCAGACTTAAACTTACGATAGACATATGAATTGCTAAACTTTTATGCTTAAACTATTTGCTTGACATGGCTTATGTATTCTCACCAACTTCTAGTTGACCCCCCCCCCCATTTTTCCAAACTCAACAGGAAATATTGATGCTTGAAGTCTAGAGCTAGCATGAGGAGTTATTTGAAGTTTCGTTGTTTGTTTGATGTATTAGATTCCATTCAAGATTTTAATGTAATTCAATAATGTAATGAAATAAATGATTATTTAAACATACGTATTACCATGAGCTACTGAACAATCATCAATACGTGACATCCCGATGTTTCCGCCATCGGTTGGGGTGTTACAGATTGGTATCAGAGCCTTGGTTATAGGGAATTAGGTTATTAGAAAAATAATCTAGTCTATAACCATATGATTATAATCAGTACTTGCTCCTTTTACTTGCAACCCTACTTGTTTCTATTCTCTATCTCCATCCTACTTCTTATCCCTACTTTAGTCCCTACAAAAAGATTGTTCTCCATCACAAGATCTACTCTTAGACTAATAGGACAAATCCTCAGGTTTGGCCTGAACCACCTTGAGATCTCGTCGAAGTTCTAGAATTTTAATAACGAACACGTGCAATCTGGAAGGGTGAACGCCTGTATTCTGAGTCTTCTGTCTAGGCTGGCATTGCGCATATATCCCAATCAGACGAGGGACCCGGATGCCTACCTGGGAATTCTCGGGATGAGTGTTCACTTATAGGCTAAAGCATGTCTTCACAATGTTATTAGAATCTAGAAGTTTTGATAAGTCAACGTTTTCGTTTATTCGTTTTAATTAATGAATAAATGATTACACTCACTTTCCTTAAACTAAGCTCTAAAATCTCAAAATTTTACAACTTAAATCAATCTCATTTCATAACCATCTATGGATTTCACAATCACACTTCAACTTACAATCTTAGCCACTTTTTAAATATTCAACACCCTACCCAAATCATATTATTTCATTTCTCCACATGTTACTTATTTAAAAAAAAAAAACTATAACCTCATACCTTAGCACAAACTAAAGATTTCTAAATCCTGTTGTATTTTCATTACCTAGTAACTTTACAAAGTACATATTTTTTTGTCAAAAGATGTCCTCGAACTTAAATTCAATTGTTTATTTATTGACGTAACAAACAATTTTCTATATAATGCTTTAAACTATTAAAAATCACTTAATAGAACCTTGATCTTTAAAACCTAATGTCATGTTTGAAATCTCCAACTAACGGGAATATTTTAATCAAAGCCCACTTAGCTTGTACCATTTAACAACTTTTGCTTTATGTATAAAACCAATTTTGAAAATAAGATTTTTTTTATAGGAATAATATCTAGTCTCTAAATTCTCCATCGACACTCACTCACTTTCAACTTGTTCAAATTTTTACAATATTTGGCATATACCACAATCATGTTTTCTTATACACTTGATTATAACCTTTGATCCAAACCCCATAATCTCCTTACTATAAAATAAACTCTTTATCAACTATCTTCACATTCACTATCTCTCACAACCTTGATTCTGCTTTTTCATCATCCTCTCAAGAACTAAATTCATATCTTTCACCTTCTCACACATGAGCTAGTTACCCATGATAACCAAACTATTGAAACTTGATTGTGTGTTGCATCAAACATAATCCTTAGTTATACATAAGGATTTGACTATCTACCATATTTAAACATTTGAAACTAGAATTCATGAAATATAAACTATTTACTATAGACACACCTAGAGTCATTAACCTTGTCTAGGGAAACTCTATTACAACTCACATGCTATACTTGATACTTGATTGCTTACATGTACATATTATCAATTTGCAATTTATGTGTGTGTGTAAATTGGTACACTTAATCAAACAACTGATAGAGGATGAAGTACTTGCTCAACAGTTAGTAGAGTACCAAATAACCTACTCAACGATTGGTAGAGGTCATCATGCCTGCTCAACAGTCGGTAGAGGCCCTACAACCTGCTCAGCGACTGGTAGAGGCTATCGTACCTGCTCAACAATCGGTAGAGGTTCTTACTCACTGACTGGTAGAAGTCTTTTTCCTGCTCAACAGTTGGACTTATTTTTGGATACATTGTATACAATTCAATCACAAGGTTATTTTGCATTACTTACATGTGTTTTTAGAGTCATAGAAGGACACAAAACCCTAATTTAAGGTAAATTGGTGATTGCGGTCCGGAACGTAATCATGAATTTACAGGTACGTTAAGGTGGTGTGAAATTCTATCAAGGTTTTCGGTAGAGAAACTAATTATAAACTCTAGTTACCTGGTAGTTCATTTAGCCTTTCTATAGTCCATCAACTCATGCATTTCTTTTAGGATTTCTAAAACTTAAGATTCTTATTCACCTTGCGATTCCAAGACACACCTAATCCTACCCTTAAAACTCACAGATAACAAACCTCTTATCCAAATTATTCGAAAGCAGATTATTCTATAAATTCATGTTGTGCCTTAACCCAAAATTTTCAAAACCACGGCTGCCTTAATTTCTATCCAACCATCCTCAAACCTGTGTTTTTATAACTTCGGGACGAAGTTTCTAAAAGTAGGGGAGACTGTAACCTCACGAATTTTCCCATTTATTTTGCATTAAAAGTATTTCCCAATCCATGATATAAAGTCTAATTTATTTCTAAGTATTCTTATCTTTATCCGTGCACTCTATTTTTCTAAGTTTCTTTTATCATTGTACTAAAAAAAAAAATCTTCAATCATGACATATGTCCTATCCTAATTCTATTTATAAAATCGTCATTTTATAAGACGGTGTTTTTTATTTTCTAATTCAAACTAATGATTTTTTTTTATTTCTTAAATAAAGCCTTGAGTCAAATAGTCAAAGTCATAGTCAAAGTCCTAGTCAAAGTCTTAGTCAAACAGTCAAAGTCCTAGTCAAATAGTCAATTCATCATAAAACCTTACTTTATGGTGTTGACCAATTTTAATGGCTAATTGAATCCAAAACTAGTATAAAAACCCACCTATGAACCATTACACTTGCCACCTCTAAATCGATTGTTTCAATCCGATTAAACTTTCCCTCATACCTCTCTTCTATAGTCTATTACTTCTACAATTGAAGCTTTGATTATAAGCTCTTGTAATTGGCGAATTGGAAGCTTGATATTCTTTCTTTTTCGTTTTCTTCAATTTGGACTAGCTACGTTGTTGAGTCTTTGGGATTCGCCTCGCATACATTCACAACACTTAGAGGATAATTCACCTTAGCCAATGTGAGTTTACGTAACCATGTTTATGCAATTCTTTATACTTGCAACATTATACTTAAGCAATTCTACATACATGTCTAGTTGTAAACTTTAATGCCTCATGATTTAGACAACAACAACAGTTTCAACAAGTTTCAACATTACATAATCATTAGCTATGGCCAAGCCGGCGATACTCAATAATAGATCTATTGGATTGACAATCCCACCCGGATACGTGTACCTCCTACATAGGTAGCGTGGGTGATTGTTATCGTTCCAACGTATTATTAAGGTGAACCGTGGATGACGGGATGGACCTAAACTAGTCGGAGGTTTGATTATGTCGATTCAACATATCATGTTTATTCATGCAGACTTAAACTTACGATAGACATATGAATTGCTAAACTTTTATGCTTAAACTATTTGCTTGACATGGCTTATGTATTCTCACCAACTTCTAGTTGACCCCCCTATTTTTCCAAACTCAACAGGAAATATTGATGCTTGAAGTCTAGAGCTAGCATGAGGAGTTATTTGAAGTTTCGTTGTTTGTTTGATGTATTAGATTCCATTCAAGATTTTAATGTAATTCAATAATGTAATGAAATAAATGATTATTTAAACATACGTATTACCATGAGCTACTGAACAATCATCAATACGTGACATCCCGATGTTTCCGCCATCGGTTGGGGTGTTACAGTACCTAGACGATGGAACGATTATTGGTGATGCCACAGAAGTTGCTAAAGCCTTAGACATTATCCGGCTGGAGGGGCCATCCTTGGGGCTTCAGCTTAATATTAAGAAAACTGAGATTTTTTTGCCGTCTTGTAATGGGTGAAACTTAGGGACGGGCTTTTTCCCAGTGGGATTGGTAGGCCAGAAAAAGGGGTGAAGCTCCTCGGATGGGCCGTTAGTCGTGACTCTTACTTTATCCGGAATTGAAAAAGCGGAGAGCATTGCGCGCGATTGAACTTATGAAACTCTTGACCTGCCTTAGGGATCCTCAAAGTGAACTCCTCTTGCTCAGATCTTGTATGAGGGTTGTCAAGTTGCTTTTTGGGTTACGGACCTGCAAACCCCCCCCCCCCATGATGGATGAAGAAATGTCATGTTTTGACAAGGGCCTAAGGGAAGCCATTGAAGATATAGTGGTATGTCGGTAGAGGTGAGCAAATCGGTTTGTTTTGCCGAACCGGTTTCAATTCCAAACCGGTTCCTGGCTGAACTGGTTTCGCTACAGTACCGGTTCCTGGCCGAACCGGTTTTGTCGATTTGTAAGACCGGTTTCGGAGACCAGTTTCAGTTTCGGTTTGTTTCGGTTTCGGTTCTTAATCGGTTTTTTCACGCACTTTTAAAAATCGTATAAATTACATAAAATTTAACTTTTAATACCTTTTAGGGTTTTTTTTAAGAAGGAAATTGAATATTAATGCAAAAAAAAAACAATGTTTTATTTGTGTTTATGGCCAAAAAAATGTATTTTTCTTAAACCGGTTTTGGTTTTTTACCGGTTTCGGCCATTTTTTAGCGATACCGGTTTCGGTTTGGTTCCGGTTTGTGTACTGGTTTCGGTTCGGTTTCTTTTGTCCGGTTTTTTCATCGATTTTAGGCCGGGTTTCAGTTCGGTTTGAGATTTTTTTAGTACCGGTTTCACGTGAAAACCGGTTTTGACCGGTTTCGGTTTGGGTCAGTTTTACCGGTTTCGGTTCCCGAACCAGTTTTTTTGCTCACCTCTATATGTGGGGGTCTGTTCTTTGGTGACCTATAGTAGCGAATGACGTCTTTGCTGATGCGTCTGGGAGGATTAGGGCTCCTCTCCGCGAAGGATGTCTGGATGTATGCGTCTGTGGCGTCGCGAGCTCAGTCCTGGAACCTTCAAGGCACATCCTACGGAATGGCGGGGTTGTCGGCGCAGACTTGGACTACGTGCAGGACCTAGAAAGGCTAAATGACTCTCTCCCAGGTTTTGATATTGGCGGTTTCTCTAACAAGGTCACTCCTCCCCCAAAGCCTCAGAAAACTTTGGCGAATGCCCTTTCTGGAAAAATGGTACAAAGTCTGGGTGAAGTTTTTGGTCTGACCCCCCCCCCCCCCGCCAAATGGCAGTTATTGAATGCTTGCAAGGCCCCACGCCCAAGATTTCCTAACTGTTATCCCGATCGCAGGTCTAGGCCAAAGCATGTACGCTATTGAATAGAGGGCCATTCTTAAATATCGTTTGATGATGCCCATGTACCAGGAGGATGAAATCTGTCTGATTTGCCGTAAGGCCTGCCTGGATGAATACGGGGAACATGCGGTTCATTGTAAGGAGTTACCCTGGTTCAAATATCGGCATGATTGGGATCAAGATGTTCTGTGGGACATTTTAAGACGGGCTGAGATCTCAGCCAAGAAGGTGGCCCCTGTGAAATTCCTCTCGGATCCCGCAGAAGGGAGATCCACCCTGCGTCTAGCAGATATCCTCGTCTTTGGGTGGGCCGGGGAAGCATGTTTGTGTTGACCTGACAGGTGTATCTCCTCTAGTTGGGTTGAGGGATAGTGGGTTTGTAGCAGGGCAAGCGGTGCGGAAAGCAGAGGCGAAGATGGTAGAAAAGCATGCTAAAGCCTGTGAGGAGAACCAACATGTTTTCAAACCCCTAGCTTTTGATACCTTTGGCTCATTACCGTGGGAGGCTATCCTTTTCCTGACCAGGGTCTAGCGAGTTATTCATAGTAGTGCCTCGGCTTCGGGTGGGCAAGGTTATGTTTTTAGTAGATTAGGGTTTGCCATTCAGAAGGGGGTGGCGGCGTAGCTTGTTAAGCACCTACCCGCTATCTTGATGTAAATTTCTCAGTCATGAAATGAAAATCGACAATTATTTTTATTATTTTTCATTTTTAACATTTTAGCTAATATAAGTTTTAACTTGGTGAATATTTTAAGTAAAAATATATAAGTTTATTTAAATTATAAATATTTAATTTATATTAATCTTACTTGTTAATATATAATAACTATTTTTTATTAAAAAATATATTTATCCAATATTAAATAAGACAGAAAGAAAATGATATCTTTAATTAAAAAATAAGTATTTATACTATATTATAATGCATGAGGGATGAGTATTTTAAGATACCCAAAAGTTAAGAACTTTTTATTCATTAACAACCCTAAAATGTGGGTAAAATAGTCATTCAAACACTTTTAGACTTTACTACCACATTTTAGTTACTTTAATTCCCTCATTTTTATTTAGTGGTTACACTTCCCCCCCCCCCACTATAAAATTATAATTATTTTATTAAATCCTATCATAACTTTTAAACTATTATGTTTTTAAAAACATTCGAAAATACCGTGACGACCTACTCATTTTTGTAACGTTTCGATGTTTGTTTTATTCAATATCGACGTGTAGATTGAAATGTACAAGAAACAAATACGTTATTTACAAGTGACTATTACATTGCATATTTAACTAGAAGAAAATAAAAGAACTGAATATTTATTAATTAATTAAAAGAATCCAAATTTCACCTACAATGAAATGCTTTATAGCTAAAACTTTAAAAGATATAATTAATATTGTTATAAGGTACATTCCATTAATGCAAAAGTAAACATAAAGCAACTAATGCGTTGTTTTAAGAGAAAATATTATAAAGCTTGAATAAATGTTACATTAAAAACTAAAATGTAGGTAAAGTTTGGATTACAGATCAACATAATTTGGACTCAATTAAAGAACTTAGGCATATGTAATATGGATGTTAAATCATAACACCATGTCATAAATAAGTAAAACTTAAAATCATAAAATTGAATTTGGTTAAAAATATTGTTTCGCCAATAATGAAAAATTCACATCAATCAAATCCAACGATTCAAAAAACTAAAAAGGGCACTCAAAATCTGCAGATCGACTCTAGTGATTCTTAAAATATGATAATGATGTTAAATGTTGTGGTTTATCCTTGCTTTGGAAGACAAATAATTTGTCACACGATAACAATACTGCAATACAAGCCTAGGCTCTAAGAATGCTTTATCACATTTGCTACAAGTAGCTTCAATTGTAGTACCATGCTTAAATAATCAACATTAGCCATATGTGCATATGTATATGGGTATGCATACATATATTATTAGGCATACACATAAATATAATTAACTAAAAGAAATCTTATTAAAAACTTAGATATATATAATTAGCTAAATATATAAAACTTTAAAATAATTAAGTTTAGAAAATGTAAAGATGCATATTAGATATTAGTCGTAGGAAAATTTCTTTAAAAAACCTCGGCTGCACCAATTCAGCAAAAAACACCTTATGCATATTATATATCCATGTTATATTAACATCTATGTTAATAACGACAAAACTCCCTAATTTGAAGGGTTTTTAACAAGTTTAAAAAAAATAAAAGCTAAAAGCACTAAATTCGGTACTCATAGAATACATTAGAAATTTTTACACTTTATTCAAATATAAATAAAATTTCTTAATTTAAAGGGGTGGGAAAATCATGAGTTTTAAAATTTAAACTATATACTAATATACTAAAGTTTATCCTATAAATACATAGTAGTGCGCACTTATTGCACTTGCTAAAATACTTAGACGTGGATCTAAATTTGAATTCAAAGGTTGGAGCGTCTAAGATTGGTTCTTTGTTAGTTTATGGTTTTCATTCGTCACATTTTACTAATTATACCTTTTTATACATATTTTAGTCATGTAAATGTCAGCCTCTTAGTTTTGCAGATTCATTTAGTTGAAAAATTTACGTGAATAAACCAATAGCCATACAAGCTTCTAAGGTTGTATTTATTAATGTTTACTTTTTAGTATTAAATGCTTGTTATTTTTATGTGGTATATTGTATGTTTTTTTTTATTTAGGATAATGGTGATATGTTAATTCGTGTGGCATCGTTACTCCCGATAACTCCTGATTATATAGCTGAGATGTTGAACATAAACAATATCCATGTACTAACCAGAATCATTCTTTATTGATTGATAAACAAATTAAAATAGATTCTTCATACATATACACATACACATACATACGTTGTTGAATAGTACGCCGGCCTGAGGTGAGCTCAACCTCAGGCCAACCTAGACTAGACCACACATAGTAGCCTTTTCATGAGAGCCTGCTGCAGCTATCTCTAGGAAACCCTAAATCTAACACACACATATATAAGACACGAACCAGACTTGTCTATGTGGGCTGGGCCTCAGGCGAACTTACACATGTTGAACTGGGTCACCACAAGTTCGCCGATTACATGTGCGCTTATATACTGAATTGTATAGAAACGGTTATAAACTTGCACTAACAAACTCCCCCTTGACCTTTGCTATCAGTTGTAACAAATACTGATAATCATTAGTCACAAATAATGCACTAACATGATAATAGTGTTGAGGTTATTTGCTATGGTGCAATATTTAATCCCAACAAATCTAATCTTCAATGTGAATTTAGTGAAGAGGTCATATCAATATTTATTTCATCTTCTATTAACTTGTGTATTAAATATTTTTAATTATTTTTAAGGATCGGATGCATGAAACTAATAGGAAGAGATCTAAGAGACTCTTTGCATGGAAATGGAGCAAAGTTATTAATTTAGACAGTTCTGATGAAAATGAGAAAGAATACGTATTTGATGATACTGTAAATTCAAACACTAAACTGAAAACTCCATTTAAGATACATCGGGTGTCAATTCAGAAGGGCAACAGATTTCATGCGGTTTAATATTATATGTTTCTTTAAAAGTTATGTATTTTTAGTATCGTATTTTATTTTGTTCATTCCAGTAACTTTTTATTTAATTTAGTCAGTTATGATATGATTTTTCTTCTTATCAGTTTGACTTTGCAAATCAACAATAAGAAAATAAAAATATATGTGCCCACTGAAAATGTAAAAGATGGATTGGAAGCAAGAATTTGTTTTAGATTTTGATTATTGAAATAAATCTCATCCTCCAAAAGATGTAATAATCAAACATGAAGATACACAAGAAATTCCAGGGATCACTCTTGATGACGAATGGTGGGAAGACAATATAGATGAGATCATGCAGACTTAGAAGGCGTATGACTAAACTGATCTCATGATTAAAGTAGTTCACACTTGAGCTTTTAGTTTTCAACGTTTATGTTTATTAATACGTATTTTTTCTTTCGTATGTTACTTTATTTTATCAAATGTTTCTTGGAGTACTTTTTAATTTAAATGTTAAATCTTTTTAATTACTAGACATGTGTAAAGTTTATGACGTATTACTAGACATATGTTGAGTAAAGTTCTTGTACACATGAGTTTTATCCTACAAATAGGTCTTAACATGAAAAATAAAGTAGGGATTTTTTTTTTTATTTTTTCAGTCTTGTTAAACATTTATTTTAGTATTGAAATCTAAAAAAATGTAGTTTAATTACTGATGTAGAGTAATTACGTAATTACTCTAGTGTAAACTACTGTAATTACTCTAATAACGTGATTACGCTAAAATTATCTATTTATTTTGTATATTACTCATCTATAAAGTATGTTTAAGCTGATGGAAAAAAATCTCTCTTTACTTCTCATGTTTATTAGGTTAAGTTCAATTGTATTTGACCCTTATACTACATATGTTTATTCAACAGCGCAATTTACATATTTTTTTTAAAATCATAACTTTTTTTTTACTACTGATTATACAATATTTAACTTTATCAACCTGGGCAACACACAAAAATATAACTTAGTTAAAATATAATTTAAAAAAATCAAAGAAAATTCAAGAAAATACATAGTTAAAAAATAACTAAAAAGTAGTTTAATACAACTGATAGCAAAATTAATGAAATTCCATTATCCAGATGTAACTTTTATTTGGAATTAAAGACTTGGTTTATTTGAAAAAAAAAATAGCAAAATCAAGAAATAGATAATTTAAAAATATCAATAGGGTTGGTGGTCGTCATAGACAAAAGCAAAACCTTTAAGAACATCATATGTCTTACGTTCAAGTCTCATTGACAACATGATTAATGAAATTCCTCTTATAAAATTTAATTTAAAAATAATTTAGTATGATATACAGCAAAACCAATATTAATATGAGTAAACATTAGAAATAATTTTGTAGAATTCATATACAATAGTTTTAATAGCCGAAGTAAGTCTTGCCAGAATAATGTCAGTTTTGTCCATGGCGGGTTGCTCATGCAGAAACTCATTGCTTTATTTTCACCTGGCGAGTTGCTTGCCCAGACAAATTAATTAAACGTAATGTCTCCTCATAGAGATGGTGCCACCCCTTATAAAATACAAACTATTAACATACAAATATGGTAACCAAGTTCAACGATTTTGATAGCAACGATCATCTCAACTTTAAAAAAGTTTGATACGACATGATACGTACAGCACCCTAATTATTTTTTGGCATTTCTATGCATGGTTTTCTATGAAAAGTACTGACGACCTGATTCATACATGTCAAGCAATGTCAAGAGTGCACAAGATAATGTTACGGTTCTTTATTTCTTGATAGAATAATTGACACATGATTAAAAGCTTTAGTTGTTTACTTTATAGCTTAAAGAACGTGAAAAGAAAATTCCTAACATACTTGTAAATTGTAATACCACGCCCCACTTACGGTGTGCGCATATACTGTATATATGTGTGGCTCTTGGGGGGCAAAAGTAAAATTGCACTAGTTTTAACGTTATTTTACTAATTTCGTGAAAATAACGTTAAAAACGACGGACGGTTAATCATGCATCATGTGGTGGCGTGGATAGCCAAAAGACAAAGGGGCACATGCACCGATCGGGTTTGTCCCGATTGCTAAGTGTTTTGTGCCTTATGTCCAAGGCTTGATACCAAACCACATCGAGCCGGGGATCTCACTGAAAGCAGTCTCTTTATTCTTAGGGGTAGAGGTAAGGCTGTCTACATCTTACCCTCCTCAGACCCTACCTTAGCTTTGCTATAGGTGGGATTAACTGAGTATGATGATGATGATGATGATGATGATGATGATGACTTGTAAATTGTAATACATATCTTAACACAAGGACGTCTTCGAGAATACTAAAAAAAATTTAAGCTTCGGGTGAAAAAAAAATTTGGGTCCAAAATTTTGTAAAGAGAAATGAATTAAAAAAATGAATATGGTGCTCCAGCCAAGGATTGAACTTGTGTAAGGACAAAAAGGATTGAAGAAACCTCTTTTGCTAATCTTAGTCTAATTCCTATTCCTGCCAAAACATTTTAAGTATGAAACTACTGAAGAAAGAAGAAGAAACAACTGAAGAAGGATTCAACAAGTACTGAAGAGTAAAGATCAGAAGTTTTGAAGTCAAACCAGACAAGTCAACTGAAGAACTACTGAAGACAAACTACTCATCAGTAGTTTGTCACTCATTAGCATTTGTAATAGAATCTTTTCACCATCCTTATGTTTCAGTAGTTTATTATTATAACAATACTTTATCTTTTGTACAAGTTCCAAGACTACAGCCTGCTACAGTCTTGCTTTTGTAACAAGGTTCATGTATCTGTTTGTCTATAAATAGATGGGTTAATCCCACTATTTTAGACATTGGTTTTAATTGAAACTGAAATCCTTCAGAGCTTTTACTTGAAATACTATTTCATAATCTGAGAATCTCTTTGCATATTTATTATCATATACATTCAATTGCTTAGATTCTCATTAACTGTCTTTAGTTCATTACATCCAGGGGGAGTAATAACTCCTGTTGAAAGTGAAACTTTATAACTTATTCCGTTGTGCAAACTGCTTTGATTAACTTGCAAACACATAAGTGTTCATAAGCAAACAACTGTTAAAGAGCTAACTGGTCCAACAATTGGTATCAGAGCACTGGTTTATCTGATCAAATATCAATCTAACAAATTGAGAATCAGACACATGCTCTTATTGATATTCAATAAAGGATAAAAGTTCACTTTTTTCAACATCCATCACTTTGAGAGAAACTTGACAAATCAATACTCTAAAAAATGGATCCTCATAATACTAGTTCTGCCAGTAAGCCTGCTATGCTTGTTCGTTCAGAATATAACATATGGCAAAAAAGGCTGGCACATACTGTGTCTTAGACCAACACTGGTTGTTGGAGATATGTGATGTATGGTCCTCACAAACCAGTAAATATAAACCTTGAAACTAAAGTGGAAATACCAAAAGACCCAAGAGACTACACAGATGAAGATTTCCTTAAACTTGAGCTTGATGCCAAGGCTTTCTCTATGTTGGAAATGGCACTCCTAAATGAAATCTACTCTGGACTTTTACATTGTGAAAGTGCCAAAGAGCTTTGGGACTGCCTAAAAGAGCAGTTTGGAGGAACTAAAGAGGTGATTTCCAACACCAGAGAAATCCTAGCTCAGCAATATGAAACATTTACTCATATTAATGGGGAAACTTTGACACAACAGTTTGAAAGATTCTCCTCATTAATTTCTGAGTTAAAATTAAATGGTTAGACCTACACAAATATATCTATGTTTCATAGATTTTTAAGGTCATTACCAGAAAAATGGGAAACTTACTCTATAGTCCTCAGATCTTCATCAGATTTTAACTCCCTCACTCTTACAAAATTACATGGGAGATTGCTAACTTTTGAAAGAAAAATTGATCAAAAGAAAAAGTTGCAAAATTCTGGCAAAACAGCTGATGACTATGTACCAGGTAGTACATCACTTTTAGGACAAGACTCACCTTCTTGTTCAAATAATTTTGGATCTTTTGACCACATTGACATAACTGCTAGGATCTCATCAGAAAGATCATATCCAGCTTATGACAATGATGAAAATAGTCAAACTGCGGATAACATGTGTTTTATCATGGATGACTTCAAATTTTTTAGCAGTGATGACTTGGAAGAAATGGACATTTTACACCAACTGGCTATATTAAGTATAAAAACTAACAAATTTTACAAGAGGTCAGGAAGGAAATTTCCAGGACTGAACAGTTCAACAAAAGTTGGTTTTGACAAATCTAAACTTAGATGTCACAAGTGTCAGAAGTTGGGAAACTTTTCTAGAGAGTGTAGAAGCTCTAGCTATAACCAACCACAGTCTGGAAATCAGTTTAACCCTAGTTACAATAGGAATAATGGAACATAAGGAAGTGCACATTTTGTACAGGCACAGGCTCCACAAATCCAATATGTGCCACAAATACAATATGTACAGATGCCTGCTCAACAAATGCAGAGCCAACAACCAATGCCTTCCATTCCAGCTGCTCAATAACCTCCTCAAACTTAACAACCCTCACAACAAAGTCTTTTTACTTTAGGGTATGTTGACTGGAGCAGTCTTCCATTTGACACAACTGAATGCAAGGCAACAAAATGTTTGACATCAACTGGGGAGAACCTGAAAATGGCATAAAGAACTTTGCCTTAATGGCATTTGAGGGCTGCACCTCTAAATCTGCCTTATCTCAGGTATCAAAAGAATCTTTGACAAAACTATGTTCAAACTCATGCAAAGAATCTTTTGCTTTCATAAGAGAGACCAATGTGCATTTACAAGGCAAAGCCAATGACTCAGGAAGAAAATAGACTCAAATAAAATGTGATTTAGAAAGAAAACTTGCTGCAAAATCAAAAGAAAATTCTAAATTAACAAATAATGCTATTGAAACCCAAGTACAACTTAAAATCATGATAGAAGACCTAGGAAATGTCAGAAAAGACCTTGCTGACACCAAGGTTGAATGTGAGAAATGGGTTGAGTCATGTAAAGGGTACCAACTGCTGCTTAACAAACAAAGTGCATCAAATGTTAGGTTTGGCATAGGGTACAATCACACTGAAACACCAACTGATTTTACTCCCAAAACTACTGATGATGGGAGTAGAATAGTTCAAAATCAAACTTCTGAAGTGAAAGAATGCACATCTTTTCATGAAAACTTTCTAAAAATTGAAAAAGAAAGTTCTTCAGAAGTACTGAACAAATCTGACTTTAAGCCATCAGTAGTTTCATCTACATCAGGAGTTAAGAAACTGAAAACTACTGATGACCTAAATCAAATCAAGACTGTCAGAAATTTGCATTTAAATGAAAAAGAGAAGGCAAAAGAATGTGAAATTTGTGGTTTGTTTAACCATAAAACAGAATTTTGTAGATATAGAAAAGGAGATCAATATAACAAAAAGATTTCACAGCTGGTTGTGGGAAAACAACTCAAAAATGATTTTGAAGAAACTTTCTTTCCCAATAAACAACAACCAAGCAACACCTTTTCTCAGAAAAAGATGAAATCTCAACAAAAGTCTTTTTCTCAAAATTCTCTTTCAGTAGTTAGACCTACATCATCAGCAGTTTCACAAACTGCTGAGATTAAAGATCTCATGAATATGGTAAAACTACTGATGACCAAAGTTGATGGTGGTCCTCAAAAGGATACCACCATTGCTCTTAATGAAAAATCCATTTCCAAAAAGACATGGATTCCTCAATCTGGTCAAGAACAAACTGTTAATGTTCACAAGAGAAAAACCAAAGCCAAATTGGCTTGGGTTCCTAAATCTAACTAATTTGCTATTTTGTGTAGAGGGTCTCCAGAGGCTTAAATAGCATTTGGTATGTTGACAGTTGAAGCTCAATGCACATGACAGGATGCAGATACCTGATAAACAATTTTATTAGTCAAAGAGAAGGATCTGTATCCTTTGGGAACAATGCCAATGGATATGTGCTAGTTCATGGCAATGTCTCTTCTGGCAAAATACAGTTTGACAAGGTCAATTTGGTTGAAAACCTTGAGTACAACTTGCTAAGTGTGTCACAAATGTGTGATAAAGGATATTCTTCCTTTTTCACAAAGACAGCATGCAAAATCATATCACCAGAAGGCCAGAAGTTGATAGAGAAGATCATTGAAGATCATACTTTGTTGATAGCCAAAAGATGTGGCAATGTCTATGTAGTGGACATTGAGAAGGACAAAGTACTGAACAACACTACATGTTTCTTCTCAAGGGTATCAACTTCAGAGACTAATCTCTGGCACAGGAGACTTGGCCATGTGAACTTTAAAACCATAAATAAAGTCACAAAAATGGGCTTGGTCAGAGGTCTACCCTTGAAAGTATACCAGTGTCAAGAACACTGTGTATCCTGTCTAAAGGGAAAACAACATAGGTCCTCCTATAAGTCTATTGAAGAATAAAAAATAACTGCATGTCTTCAACTACTCCATATGGACTTATTTGAGCCAGTCAAAATCATGAGCCTTGGTAAGAAGAAGTACTGCTTAGTCATCATTGATGACTATTCAAGATTCACATGGGTCTTCTTCTTATTTTCCAAGGATGAGGCAGCTGAAATCATTAAGTTCTTCATTCTACAAGTAGAGAAACAATATTCTCTCTCTGTCAAAACCATTAGAAGTGACAATGGGACAGAGTTCAGGAACAAAACTCTGGATGAATTCTGCTTGTCTAAAGGGATTGTTAGACAATTCAGTGTTCCCAGAACTCCTGAACAAAATGGTGTGGTAGAAAGGAAGAACAGAACACTAATTGAACCAGCAAGAACCATGTTAGCTGATTCAGGCCTACCATTGTATTTCTGGGCTGAAGCAGTCAACACTGCATGTTATGTTCAGAATAGAGTCCTTGTCAACACGAAACACTCCAAAACTGCCTATGAAGTTCTTCATGGCATTAAGCCCCTTATCTCCTTTTTCAGGGCTTTTGGATGTCAATGTTTCATTCTAAACATTAAAGACTCTATTTCAAAGTTTGCTGCAAAAGTTGATTCAGGTTATTTTATTGGTTATTCTTCCACTAGAAAAGCCTACAAGGTGTTTAATTCAAAAACCAAGATAGTAGAAGAAACACTGAATGTCAAGTTCAATTAGTCAAAACACATTCTCATTCCAGCACATCCTGCTGAACTCTTTGACCTTGACAGTTTCCATTTCAGACCTGAAAAGACTGTCACTTCTTCTAAATCTGTTTATTATGGTGATCAAGGGTTTGATGATGAGTATCCTACACCATGGACTCCTAATACATTCATTAAGTCAACTTTTAAACCATCAGAAGTTTCACAAACTTCTGATTCAACAACTGCTGATGTATAAACTCAAACATCTGTTTCAGCTCCTACAACTACTGATGATGTTCAAATAGCTGAAACATATATTATAAAACTCAGTGGTTTGTTTGAAGAAGTACAAGAGCCACCTACACATGTCAGTGGTTTACAACAACTGATTGAACACAAGGATCATCCATTGGATCAAATCATGGGTGATATTGCATCAGGGGTTCTTACATGAAACCAGCTTTCCAACTTTTGCTTCTTCTCAGCATTCATTTCTAGTTGGAACCTAAGAAGTATCAAGAAGCCCTCAAAGACAATAATTGGGTTCAAGCTATGCAAGAAGAGTTGCTCCAATTCAGGAAGCAACGGGTCTGGGAAATCTGTCCCTTACCACCAAACAAGCTACCAATTGGCACAATATGGGTTTTTAGAAATAACCAAGATGAAGCTGGTATGATTATCAAGAACAAGGCAAGACTGGTGGTACAAGGTTATTCTTAAGAAGAGGGAACTATGATGAAACCTTTGCTCCAGTTGCAAGACTTGAAGCCATCAGGTTATTTTTGGCTTATGCAATTTCCAACAAAATTAAAGTTTTTCAAATGGATGTTAAAAGTGCATTTTTGTATGGAAAAATTAAAGAGGAAGTGTATGTCTGTCAGCCACCTGGGTTTGAGGATCCTTCTCATCCTGAGTGGGTGTACAAACTTGACAAGGCTCTTTATGGGCTAAAACAGGCTCATAGAGCCTGGTATGAAATACTTTCAAACTTTTTACTCAAAAATCACATTACTAGAGGCTCCATTGACAAAACTCTTTTCATAAAACATGTTGGAAATCATGTCTTACTTGTTCAAATTTATGTTGATGATATAATATTTGGTTCAACTAACACAAAATTGTGTGATGAATTCAAAAAACTCATGCAATCAAAATTTGAGATGAGTACAATGGGAGAACTGCAGTACTTTTTAGGACTGCAGATTAAGCAACAAACAAATGGAACTTTTATACATCAATCTAAATATGTTAATGAATTGTTAAACAAATTTTCTTTACAAGACTGTAAATCATGTTCCACTCCAATGACACCAACCACACAAGTTGAACCAGATGATCAAGGAAAACAGGTTGATCAAACCATGTATGGATGTATGATAGGTTCCCTTCTGTATCTAACTCCTTATAGACCAGATATTATGTTTTCAACATGTGTTTGTGCTAGATATCAATCAGCTCCTAGGGAATCACACCTCATTGCAGTCAAAAGATTTTTCAGATATCTGAAATGAACTCCTACACTTGGAATTTGGTATCCTGCTTCTAGCAATACCAAATTAACAGCTTTTTCAGATAGTGACTATGCAGGGTGCAAAATGTCAAGAAAATCAACATCTGGTGGTTGTAAATTATTGGGAAACTGTCTAGTGTCCTGGCAATCAAAGAAGCAAACATCTGTGGCAACTTCAACTGCTGAAGCTGAATACATTGCAGCTGCAAGTTGTACATCACAGATACAATGGCTCCAATATCAACTTCTTGATTATGGAATCAAAGAGACCAAGACTCCACTCATAGTAGACAAGAAATCTGCCATTAGCATCATTCAAAATCCTGTTCAGTTTTCAAAAACTAAACATATTGAAATCAGGTA
Organism: Ambrosia x helenae; assembly: GCA_030844895.1. Lineage (NCBI taxonomy): Eukaryota > Viridiplantae > Streptophyta > Magnoliopsida > Asterales > Asteraceae > Ambrosia > Ambrosia x helenae. Next base: position 96,031,400 of record CM061223.1, read on the forward strand.
TCATTTCATAAGGGATTGCTATGAAAAAGGCAAGATTGAAGTGAAGCATGTGACAACAGCTAATCAAATAATTGACATATTCACTAAACCCCTTGACACATCAACATTTCAGAGGTTAGTATCCATGCTTGGAATGCTAAATTTGTAAGTGTTTCTTTTATTTTCCTGCACATATTTTTACTTTCACTTACATTGTCTGTCATAAAACTTCTAAAAAACAAAAAGAGAGAAACTACTGATGTACAAAACATCAGTATGGGGATATTTTCTGAAAAATGATTAACTTCTGATAAAATAAACTTCAGAAGTTATGAATAAAGTGTTTATAAAAATTCTCATCAGTTGTTAACACACTACTGAAGAGAAAACAGGAACTACTGATGAAAATTGTTCTTCATCAGCAGTTTTGTCAATAAGGGTAAATCAGACACTTCCCACTTCAGAAGTTTGACCTAGGGCGGTAATAAACTTCTGATAAACACCTTTTCCATCACTTATCCTTTCAAAAAGCAAAATTCCCTCCTTCTCTCTCATAAACACTCTCAAACCCTCCCCTGCAAACAACCAAGAACACTATTCGATCCACACACACAAAAACCACATGGCTCTAGTACTAAAACAGGGACACAATCAAAGAGGCTACTTTGAGAAAGATGAAGCCTGGTCCCAATACGACAAAATCATTGATTTAGTCGTCAAATCCCAATGCTTCACTACTTTCACCATTGATCCTCCACTTCATACTGAAACTCTTAATGAATTCTGGGCAAACGCCGAGACGGTGACAGTGAATGACCAGATTATTTCCCTAAAATCAACCATCCAAGGGAAAGTAATGGCAATCACACGGCTACATTGGGAAGAAGACTGGGTCTGGATGATGCGGATGCACCAGATCATTTTCCCAACTCTGCAATCCATTTAACCATGATAGAGTGTGGTTACCAAGGTACTCTCTCACATGCAACCATTTTTAAGAAATTTTTTGAACCAAAATATAAACTTTTGTTTCATTACATAATCATGTGCTTGAGTCCAAAAACTGGATCTTATGATCAGATGCCCTCTACTTTTCAACCTATTTTTCATTCCATTGTGAATGAAACAAAATTCAGGGCATCAACACTTTTCTTTAATGAGTTGGTGTTGCATCACCAAAATTCTAAAAAGAAGTTTTTGTTGTATTCAAGGTTCATAATGCAATGCATAATTTGTAACACCCCAACCGATGGCGGAATCATCGAGGTGTCACGTAGTGACGATTGTTCAAAAGCACATGGTATTAAAATGTAAATATATTATTGAATAAGTTAAATTGTCTTACATAGATGAAATGGGAAAAATACAAAAGTCTGAACGAAACATGAAAATTGAAATAACTTATTAAAAGAAAGCACTAAAATCCAATCCTATAGTACTAAGATCAACCTACACCTGAAACATGTACAAAATAAGTTTTGTCAACATATGAAATGTTGGTGATCATTCCTAGATTTAATACATATAGTAAGTTGTAAAATGTTATACAATTCAAGTGCAAAGCTACTATGCAATTATGTAAACTATGTATCATACAAATGAGCGAAATCAATCCTGTGACTGTATAATGTACTAAATGAACGGCGGTGTACTTGTCTAATAAATGGATAATAACTTAACAATGACCACGGATTCTCCAATGAAAATGGGGGAGAATCAACCTAGGCAGGTTGTCAATCCAATAGCGCTATCCAATGTTAAGGTCGGCTTGTACAATGTTAATGATTTCACTAAGTACAAATGTATTCTACATGAAATGTCTAAGCATAAAGCACGTTTGTAAGCAAATGCACATAGTACTAGAATTGTATTGTAAAAATGTGAACTTGTATTTGTAATTTGTATAAGTGTACATCTAACACCCCAAAAATGAATAAAACTAAAAAGGGGATAGGAAATACTCACAGTTTGCGTAATAACTTGAAACTCTACCGAACAACGTGATTTGAATTTGGATTATCCCAAAGGATTAACCTAAAGAATTAGATAATTTGTAAGGGAATGAATCTAGGATACAAGTAGTTCTAGGGTTCCTAATTTGGGGATAAGTATTTGTTTAATTATTAATTATGTAAATTGTTATTAAATAAAAAGAAATTAGGTAAATAATTAGGTAAAAGACTATTAAAGGTTTTTGATTAAGGATGATCATGTTATAAGGTTTCTAAGTATGAAAATAATTTTTATAAAATTATTTCCTCAAAAATTGAATATTTAGTATATTTATTTTTACTTGTCAAAGATATAATTTTAATATCTAAAAATATTAAAATTAAATAAATTTCAAATTAAAATTTATATTTCTGTTCTAAATGAACAGAAATAATTTATGTAAAATTTTGGTATAAAAATATTGAAAAATGAATTTATTATGATTTATTTATGAGTTAAAATAACAAAAATAAATTAAAAATATGAAACCAATGATTTTTCTGAAATAAAATTTATTTCTGAAATGCTTATATATCTACAAGTTTAAAATAATTTTTGTGGAATTTTATAAGAACGTTTACATATTTTTATAGAATTTTAAAATTATAAATGAATAAACTTGTAATATTTGTAATATATATCAAATAAATTATTTTTGGAAATCTAAAAATTGTATGATAAACTTTGTCATGAAATCTACTTAAAATAATTTTTGTAGAATTATTAGGACAATTTTGGTATTTTAAAACTATTTTTAAAAGATAAGAGTAAAAGATTATAAAAGAAAGGTTTAAAAAAAATATGTTGCGTGTGCCCAGACTCGAACCCGGGCCTCTGGCTGGTTCGCGTCTTATATCACAAGCCTAGACCATCTGGTCTAGACCCTGAGAACGTTTAAACTTGGATTTAATTAGTTATATCGGTCGTTTGATCTATTAAGGATTATTTATAATTATCAAAAAAAGAAAAAATCAGCTTATGCCTGGATTCGAACCCAGACACGAGCCGGTTCGTGTCTTAACTAAGTGTATTATCACCAACTGATCTGGGCAGCAGATCTGTATGTGTTTCAGTTTTTAAAACATTTATTAGATACGTGAATTGGTCATCTTCCCCAAATAATAACATAAGAACCCTAACCTTCAAATCGGACGAATCATGATCTAATAACGAAAACTAATTGAGGGTTTTTAATCCATGACAAAAACCAAACATTAATCGATAAATAATAAGGTTTGTGATATACCGATTATGATGAAAGAACGAGCACACATACGCGGCCAACAATGCTTCGATTCTGAACGATTGATAGCACGACAGAGGATTATTATAAGGGGGTTCTTTTAGTCGCTATAGCTTGAGTGTAGGTGCAAGTTTGATTGGAATAATAACAGGTATTTATAAGGTTTTGATTCTTGACTAATGGTTGGTCAAAACCCGGTAAAATAGGATCGAATTTATGGTGTTTAGAGCTGTAAACGCGTGAATGTGAATATAGTCTGACGTGGAAGCACTTATTGGTCATTAATCATGGTTCAATTACGAGATTCTTGCCATAACTAGAGGTTAATAATGATTTTTTAAAAGATTTGGTGTTGTAATTGGAAGTTGGCTCGCAGTTGACTTTCACGAGTCAACTATATAGTAAACAAGGAAGGTTTATGTTTGTTTGAGGTTGAATATTATCACCAAAACATGATGCAGCCTAGTTGGTTGAGTTGTTGTGTGATAAAGTTGAACCGCTACCAGACTCGGGTTCGAGTCTGGTTATAGTACATTTTTTTTCTTTTAATCGCTGCAGAGAGGGAGAGGAAGAAAAGAGAGTGGGCCAGTCTGCTATTGGGCTGCACTGATTTGGGCTCAAGGGTGTGGGCTTCGAAAATGGGTTGAGTTTTGGTTTGTTTAGCTCAATTATTTGCTTAAGTTTAAAACTAACATTATTATTATTATTATTATAAAAGAAAAGAATTTTTTTAGTTACGACAACGATTAGAGTAGGTGGTTGATAATCGCAAGGAAACAAGTTCACAACTGTTATTATTGAATCGAAATTTCGAATTAAATGTAAATACATGAAATGAGAGGGACTAAAGTCGGACAAAAGATAAAATGAAAGGTGACGGATGTCATAACATCCCCTACTTTTAGAAATTTCATCCCGAAATTCCTTCAAGTATACGTATAAACAGGGTTATGGGTACTCGAGTAAATGTTATAATGAGTATGGTCAAGTTTAATGAGAAAGAGAGCTTTGGGTATTGTGATAACCTGACTTGAATGGACTCGAATGTCAGATATAATTGGATTAAATATATCTAAGGATTATTACCAGTGGTCAAGACCCAAAGTACTAGGCCTTGAAGATAAACGTTAGGGTGGTTGGAAGGAATAAGTTAGACTATGAATCGACGTTTTGAACTACCAAGAGAATTGGGGTTAGTTCCTGGTCTAACTTCCAGTCTCACTTTTAATGCATCATTAGTGTTTATATATAGGGTGTACCGCAGCTAACCCACCACACCTTTGATACCTTGAAAATGTACTGAACGCCTACCAAAAAAAACCCAATAGAATTTCACACTACCTTAACGTACCTGTAAATTCATGATTACGTTCCAGACTGGAATCATCAATTTACCTTACATTAGGGTGTTATGTCCTTCTACAACTCTAATTCAAAACAATATAACTAATTTGGAGTATGCGAGCTATGAAAATGAGGTGTCATAAGTTTGAACATAAGACATTAGACATGCACTGCGACAGAGTAGAGAAATTTGCATAAATTCTCCCCAAGTCAAAATGAATACTTAAGGACTATCTTCCTTTGTAAGTGCCGAGTAAAAAGAATACTTTAACACGACATCTTTGATATGAACAATTTCTTGGTTCACATGCCTTAGTATCTTTTTAGGGTATCAGGTGTCTATAGTCAAGGTAATGCAAATGAAAAATGACTATTGTTCAAGCTAAGATTGTGTTGTGTGTAAATCAGCTTGTGATCGTAATGCAAATAGAGAATGTAATTTGAAATTTTGAGCGAATATGGTATAAATTGCTATATAATTTTTACATAAGTAAAAACATGAGAATAGTATACATGTAGTGCAATATGATAATATAGAACTGCATAGCATAGATCATGTAATCTGCACACACTAAAATCTATTAACTAATTTATCTTTTAGTTTGTATCTTGTAGTATTTGTGTTATGCGACATAGATTTGTCTGTTTGATAATGGTCATGTCTAACGAGTTCTCCTGATATATCATGTTTCTTAGATAATCAATTTCCAACCTTAGGTGTAATCATCTTTTACAAATAAAGCAATTAATACAAACATTGCATACCAAAGTTGGAAAAAAAATTAAATTTCCCAAAAAAAAAATATCCAAACATGATAACTTGAAATTATTCCAAAACTAAGACATGACTCAAAATGCAAGGAAGAACTGAAGCAAAAGGGTGAAAGACGTGGATATTGAATCCATTAGTTAAGAAAGTTTTTTTAATCTAAGGCTTGATCAATGAGATTTGCATCCTCAGGACCAGCATCTTCTTGGGTGTTGACATTGAACGCCCTACCACATGCCACTTGATTTGTTGCATAGTTTGCTGGGACCAGGTCTGGACATTGATTTCTGAGATGGTTTGGATCACCACAATTGAAGCAGGCTCGAGCATATGCTATGGGTTGTGGGTTTTGGCGACTTGGTTGAGGATTCACTGGCTGAGGGTTGCCTGGTTGAGGTCTAAACACCGAACAATACGTGGTAGCTACATGACCAAACCTACCACAGGTGGTACAGTGGCGACAACGATAGTTGGAAGGGTGATGGTATTGACAAGTAGCACATTTGGGCAAGTTTCCCCCATAAACCTTCTTGGCAGGAGGGGTCTGGACCATTGGAACCTGGTTCACTGGGGCCACCATAGCATAGTTTTTACTTTCGAATTTCCGCTTCTTGGAGTTAGAACTGGGATTTGCTGAAGCGGCTTTTGATGATTCAACAGTAGGGGTGGTGGTCTTCTCAGCTGGTTTCTTAGTACCTTTCCTAACCAGATTTCCCCTTTTCACGTGCTTGTCAGTCAAAGAGGCTGCAAGCTGGATGGCTTCTTCCACTGTAGTGGGTTTGCTTCCAATGACTACGTCTTGAATCAGGTCAGGTAATCCCTCGATATATTTTTCGATTGCTCGGGAGACCAGGGTAACCATGTGTGGAACCAATATGCTGAGATCGTGATATCGAGTGTTATACGCAAGATTCTCACCACTGTCTTGTTTCAGCCCATGAAACTCATCCTCCAGTTTCCTGATTTCGTTCCTAGGGCAGAATTTGGCGATCATGAGTTCCTTAACCTCAGCCCAAGACAAAGATAAAGCAACATCAGCGCCCCGATTGCGTTTTTCGCCATTCCACCAAGTTAGCGCCCCCTTATGAAGGACACTGGTAGCATAGCGAACGCGGAGTTCATCAGGACACTCGCTGTTCACAAAGGTGCTCTCCATGCTTTCAAACCATTGGAGGATCCCAGTAACACCCTCCTCACCAGTGAATTTGGTGGGGTTGCAGGAGTTAAAGTGTTTGAAAGTGCACCGAAATTGAGTCGCACCTGTTGTGTTGGCACTGTTACTATTCTGGGTTAACTCACTGACAAGATTTGGGATCACTGCAGCAATTTGCTCAGCGACTAAAGATGCGAGGTGACGATCAGAACGTTGTCCAGAAGCACGAACAGTGCGTTGGCTGGCATCACGGAGCATGCGAAGAGCAGACATCTATAAGGCAGTCAATGAATAATCATGAGATTAGAAAATGTAGGTGTATAACTGTACAGATGATTATGAAAGTATGAACTTGTAAGCAATATATGAAAATCATGAGATACAAAATATTGTATATGAAACGAGAGAGCATTATTGAAAAACTTGCATAAAATGCTTGGATTGTCCTTGTCTAGCTGTAAGGCCCAACAAGAACGTTGACTTTTCAAAAGAGTTGAACCCAATGGTGATCAAAGAAGACATGCTTTAGCCTATAAGTGGACACTCACTCCAGGAATCCCCAGGTAAGCATAACAAGTCCGTCATTGGATTTATGCGCTATGCTTGCCTATGCCAGAAAACCCAGTGTACAGGCATCCACCCTTCCAGATTGCACGTGTTCCATCACACTCATTAAAGCTCAACAACTTTGAAGGAGCAAAATAAGATTAGGCATCATGCCTAAGAGTGTCTTCATGAAAGGTACTGCTCCCGTTTCATGATGATGTAGACTTTCCACTCATTGTAGGACACCATCTTTATGCACCATGATGAAAGATAAGAAGGAATGGAGAAGAAGGGAAAGATAGAGGAAATGAGGGGAATGGAAATTTAAGAAATATTATGCATGAAAGTTGAAGTTCGGTTATAGTCTAGGCCATTTTATCTAATAACCTAGTTCCCTATAACCATGGCTATGATACCAATCTGTACCACCCCAACCGATGGCGGAATCATCGAGGTGTCACGTAGTGACGATTGTTCAAAAGCACATGGTATTAAAATGTAAATATATTATTGAATAAGTTAAATTGTCTTACATAGATGAAATGGGAAAAATTCAAAAGTCTGAACGAAACATGAAAATTGAAATAACTTATTAAAAGAAAGCACTAAAATCCAATGCTATAGTACTAATATCAAACTGCACCTGAAACATGTACAAAATAAGTTTTGTCAACATATGCAATGTTGGTGAGCATTCCTAGATTTAATACATATAGTAAGTTGTAAAATGTTATACAATTCAAGTGAAAATCTACTATGCAATTATGTAAACTATGTATCATACAAATGAGCGAAATCAATCCTGTGACTGTATAATGTACTAAATGAACGGCGGTGTACTTATCCAATAAATGGATAATAACTTAACAATGACCACGGATTCTCCAATGAAAATGGGGGAGAATCAACCTAGGCAGGTTGTCAATCCAATAGCGCTATCCAATGTTAAGGTCGGCTTGTACAATGTTAATGATTTCACTAAGTACAAATGTATTCTACATGAAATGTCTAAGCATAAAGCACGTTTGTAAGCAAATGCACATAGTACTAGAATTGTATTGTAAAAATGTGAACTTGTATTTGTAATTTGTATAAGTGTACATGTAACACCCCAAAAATGAATAAAACCAAAAAAGGGGATAGGAAATACTCACAGTTCGCGTAATAACTTGAAACTCTACCGAACAACGTGATTTGAATTTGGATTATCCCAAAGGATTAACCTAAAGAATTAGATAATTTGTAAGGGAATGAATCTAGGATACAAGTAGTTCTAGAGTTCCTAATTTGGGGACAAGTATTTGTTTAATTATTAATTATGTAAATTGTTATTAAATAAAAAGAAATTAGGTAAATAATTAGGTAAAACACTATTAAAGGTTTTTGATTAAGGATGATCATGTTATAAGGTTTCTAAGTATGAAAATAATTTTATAAAATTATTTCCTCAAAAATTGAATATTTAGTATATTTATTTTTACTTGTCAAAGATATAATTTTAATATCTAAAAATATTAAAATTAAAGAAATTTCAAATTAAACTTTATATTTCTGTTCTAAATGAATAGAAATAATTTATGTAAAATTTTGGAATAAAAACATTGAAAAATGAATTTATTATGATTTATTTATGACTTAAAATAACAAAAATCAATTAAAAATATGAAACGAATGATTTTTCTGAAATAAAATTTATTTCTGAAATGCTTATAGATCTACAAGTTTAAAATAATTTTTGTGGAATTTTATAAGAACGTTTACATATTTTTATAGAATTTTAAATTTACAAATGAATAAACTTGTAATATTTATAATATATATTAAATAAATTATTTTTGGAAATCTAAAAATTGTATGATAAACTTTGTCATGAAATCTACTTAAAATAATTTTTGTAGAATTATTAGGACACTTTTGGTATTTTAAAACTATTTTTAAAAGATAAGAGTAAAAGATTATAAAAGAAAGGTTTAAAAAAATATGTTGCGTGTGCCCAGACTCGAACCCAGGCCTCTGGCTGGTTCGCGTCTTATATCACAAGCCTAGACCATCTGGTCTAGACCCTGAGAACGTTTAAACTTGGATTTAATTAGTTATATAGGTCGTTTGATCTATTAAGGATTATTTATAATTATCAAAAAAAAATATCAGCTTGTGCCTGGATTCGAACCCAGACACGAGCCGGTTCGTATCTTAACTAAGTGGGTTATCACCAACTGATCTGGGCAGCAGATCTGTATGTGTTTCAGTTTTTAAAACATTTATTAGATACGTGAATTGGTCATCATCCCCAAATAATAACATAAGAACCCTAACCTTCAAATCAGACGAATCATGATCTGATAACGAAAACTTATTGAGGGTTTTTAATCCCTGACAAAAACCAAACATTAATCGATAAATAATAGGGTTTGTGATATACCGATTATGATGAAAGAACAAGCACACATACGCGGCCAACAATGCTTCGATTCTGGACGATTGATAGCACGACAGAGGGTTATTATAAGGGGGTTCTTTTAGTCGCTATAGCTTGAGTGTAGGTGCAAGTTTGATTGGAATAATAACAGGTATTTATAAGGTTTTGATTCTTGACTGCTGTTTGGTCAAAACCCGGTAAAATAGGATCGAATTTATGGTGTTTAGAGCTGGAAACGCGTGAATGTGAATATAGTCTGACGTGGAAGCACTTATTGGTCATTAATCATGGTTCAATTACGAGATTATTGCCATACCTAGAGCTTAATCACGATTTTTTTAAAAGATTTTGTAACACCCCAACCGATGGCGGAAACATCGAGGTGTCACGTATGAATGATTGTTACAGTAGCACATGGTAATCAAGTTTTAATTGAAATTTATTTAAAGTGCAAATATCCAAAATTGAAAATACATAATGAGTTTTGAATGGAATTCTAATACATCAAATAACCAAATAAAGCATAAACTTCAAATATCTTCTCATGCTAACAATCTAGTCTTCACGCATCATTATTTCCTGTTGAGTTGTAAAAATGGGGGGGTCAACTAGAAGTTGGTGAGAATACATAAGCCATGTCAAGCAAATAGTTTTAGTATAAAAGTTTAGCAATTCATATGTCTATCGTAAGTTTAAGTCTACATGAATAAACATAATATGTTGAATCGACATAATCAAACCTCCGACTAGTTTAGGTCCATCCCGTCATCCACGGTTCACCTTAATAATATGTTGGAACGATAACAATAACCCGCGCTCCCCATAAAAGATGGTCAACGAATCTAGGTGGGATTGTCAATCCAATAGATCTATTATTGAGTATCGCCGGCTTGGCCATAGCTAATGATTATGTATTGTTGAAACTTGTTGAAACTGTTGTTGTCTAAATCATGAGGCATTAAAGTTTACAACTAGACATGTATGTCGAATTGCTTAAGTATAATGTTGCAAGTATGAAGAATTGCATAAACATGGTTACGTAAACTCACCTTAGCAAATTATTAAGTCTCGAAAAATAGAATATGTGTAGCCCCAAAGTTGCCAATTACAAGAGCTTATAATCAGAGTTTCAATTGTAGAAACAATAGACTATAGAAGAAAGGTATGAGGGAAAGTTAAATCGGATTGAAACAATCGATTTAGAGGTGCAAAGTATAATGGGTCATAGGTGGGTTTTTATACTAGTTTTGGATTCAATTAGCCATTAAAAATTGGTCAACACCATAAAGTAAGGTTTTATGATGAATTGACTATTTGACTAAGACTTTGACTGTTTGACTAAGACTTTGACTAGGACTTTGACTATTTGACTCAAGGCTTTATTTAAAAAAAAAATCTTGTATGTGAAAAAAAAAAGAATTTAGAATCATATTATTATTATTATTATTTATATACATTTATGTATGTATATAAGTTGTGAGTTAGGATAAAGACTTAGGCACATTTGTATAATATTAATGATAAAGGTGTAATAAAATATACATATATATATAAGGGCTTTTTATGTATTAAAATTTTGGGGAAAATTTTGCGATGTTACAGTCTCCCCTACTTTTGGAAACTTCGTCCCGAAGTTTATTGAAAACACAGGGTTGAAGGTGATTGGATAGAAATTAGGACAAGGGTGGTTTGGGAAGTTTCGAGTTAAGGCATGACATAAATTTATAGGTAACAGAATAAAATGTTTCGAATAATTTGGGTAAGAGTTTTGATTTGTGTGAGTTTTAAGGGCTGGATTAGGTTCATCTGAAATAGCAAGGAGAATAAGAATCTTAAGTTTTAGGAGTCCTAAAAGGAATGAGTTGATGGACTATTGAAAGACTAAATGAACTACCAGATAACTAAGGTTTATAATTGGTCAACTACCGAAAACCTTGATAGAATTTCACACTACCTTAACGTACCTATAAATTCATGATTACGTTCCGGACCGCAATCACCAATTTACCTTACATTAGGGTTTTGTGTCCTTCTATAACTCTAGACACACATGTAAAATAATATGATTAACCATGTATCCGAAAATGAGTCCAACTGTTGAGCAGGAAAAAGACTTCTACCAGTCAGTGAGTAGGAACCTCTACCGATTGTTGAGCAGGTATGATAGCCTCTACCAGTCGTTGAGCAGGTTGTAGGGCCTCTACCGACTGTTGAGCAGGCATGATGACCTCTACCAATCGTTGAGTAGGTTATTTTGTACTCTACTAACTGTTGAGCAAGTACTTCATCCTCTATCAGTTGTTTGATTAAGTGTACCAATTATTACACACATGAATTGCAAATTGATAATATGTACATGTAAGCAATCAAGTATCAAGTATAGCATACGAGTTGTAATAGAGTTGCCCTAGATAAGGTTAATGACTCTAGGTGTGTCTATAGTAAATAGTTTATATTCCATGAATTCTAGTTTCAAATGTTCAAATAAGGCAAATAGTCGAATCCTCATGTATAACTAAGGATTATGTTTGATGCAACACACAATCAAGTTTCAATAGTTTGGTTATCATGGGTAACTAGCTCATGTGTGAGAAGGTGAAGGATATGAATTTAGTTCTTGAGAGGATGATGAAAAATTCTTGAAGCAGAATCAAAGTTGTGAGAGATAGTGAATGTGAAGATAGTTGATAAAGAGTTTATTTTATAGTATGGAGATTATATGATATGGGTAGGGTGTTGAATATTTAAAAAGTGGCTAAGATGGTAAGGTGAAGTGTGATTGTGAAATCCATGGATGGTTATGAAATGAGATTGATTTAAGCTGTAAAATTTTGAGATTTTTGAGCTTAGTTTAAGGAAGGTGAGTGTAATCATTTATTCATTAATTAAAACGAATAAACGAAAACGTTGACTTATCAAAACTTCTAGATTCTAATAACATAGTGAAGACATGCTTTAGCCTATAAGTGAACACTCATCCCGAGAATTCCCAGGTAGGCATCCGGGTCCCTCGTCTGATTGGGATATATGCGCAATGCCAGTCCTAGACAGAAAACTCAGAATACAGGCGTTCACCCTTCCAGATTGCACGTGTTCGTTATTAAAATCTAGAACTTCGACGAGATCTCAAGGTGGTTCAGGCTAAACCTGAGGATTGTCCTATTAGTCTAAGAGTATATCTTGTGATGGAAAGCAATCTTCTTGTAGGGGTTGAAGTAGGGATAAGAAGTAGGAGTGAGATAGAGGATAGCAAGTAAAAGGAGCAAATACTGGTTATATTCCAATGGTTATAGACTAGATTATTTTTTTTTTCTAATAACCTAATTCCCTATAACCAAGGCTCTGATACCAATCTGTAACACCCCAACCGATGGCGGAAACATCGAGGTGTCACGTATGAATGATTGTTACAGTAGCACATGGTAATCAAGTTTTAATTGAAATTTATTTAAAGTGCAAATATCCAAAATTGAAAATACATAATGAGTTTTGAATGGAATTCTAATACATCAAATAACCAAATAAAGCATAAACTTCAAATATCTTCTCATGCTAACAATCTAGTCTTCACGCATCATTATTTCCTGTTGAGTTGTAAAAATGGGGGGGTCAACTAGAAGTTGGTGAGAATACATAAGCCATGTCAAGCAAATAGTTTTAGTATAAAAGTTTAGCAATTCATATGTCTATCGTAAGTTTAAGTCTACATGAATAAACATAATATGTTGAATCGACATAATCAAACCTCCGACTAGTTTAGGTCCATCCCGTCATCCACGGTTCACCTTAATAATATGTTGGAACGATAACAATAACCCGCGCTCCCCATAAAAGATGGTCAACGAATCTAGGTGGGATTGTCAATCCAAAAGATCTATTATTGAGTATCGCCGGCTTGGCCATAGCTAATGATTATGTATTGTTGAAACTTGTTGAAACTGTTGTTGTTGTCTAAATCATGAGGCATTAAAGTTTACAACTAGACATGTATGTAGAATTTCTTAAGTATAATGTTGCAAGTATGAAGAATTGCATAAACATGGTTACGTAAACTCACCTTAGCAAATTATTAAGTCTCGAAAAATAGAATATGTGTAGCCCCAAAGTTGCCAATTACAAGAGCTTATAATCAAAGTTTCAATTGTAGAAGTAATAGACTATAGAAGAAAGGTATAAGGGAAAGTTTAATCGGATTGAAACAATCGATTTAGAGGTGCAAAGTATAATGGGTCATAGGTGGGTTTTTATACTAGTTTTGGATTCAATTAGCCATTAAAAATTGGTCAACACCATAAAGTAAGGTTTTATGATGAATTGACTATTTGACTAAGACTTTGACTGTTTGACTAAGACTTTGACTAGGACTTTGACTATTTGACTCAAGGCTTTATTTTAAAAAAAAAAAATCTTGTATGCGAAAAAAAAAGAATTTAGAATCATATTATTATTATTATTATTATTATTATTTATATACATTTATGTATGTATATAAGTTGTGAGTTAGGATAAAGACTTAGGCACATTTGTATAATATTAATGATAAAGGTGTAATAATAATATATATATATATATATATAAGGGTTTTTTATGTATTAAAATTTTGGGGAAAATTTTGCGATGTTACAGATTTGGTGTTGTAATTGGAAGTTGGCTCGCAGTTGACTTTCACGAGTCAACTATATAGTAAACAAGGAAGGTTTATGTTTGTTTGAGGTTGAATATTATCACCAAAACATGATGCAGCCTAGTTGGTTGAGTTGTTGTGTGATAAAGTTGAACCGCTACCAGACTCAGGTTCGAGTCTGGTTATAGTACATTTTTTTTCTTTTAATCCCTGCAGAGAGGGAGAGGAAGAAAAGAGAGTGGGTCAGTCTGCTATTGGGCTGCACTGATTTGGGCTCAAGGGTGTGGGCTCCGAAAATGGGTAGAGTTTTGGTTTGTCTAGCTCAATTATTTGCTTAAGTTTAAAACTAACATTATCATTATTATTATTATTATTATTATTATTATTATTTTTATTATTATTATTATTTATTATTTATTATTATTATTATTATTATATTAAAGAAAAGAATTATTTTTTTAGTTACGACAACGATTCGAGTAGGTGGTTGATAATCGCAAGGAAACAAGTTCACAACTTTTATTATTGAATTGAAATTTCGAATTAAATGTAAATACATGAAATGAAAGGGACTAAAGTCGGACAAAAGATAAAATGAAAGGTGACGGATGTCACATAATTTAAGAACTTGGAAATGAGGTGCTTGTGGGAAAAACAACTGTTTTAAAACCATTAAGCTCACAAGCATACTCAAGGCATAACAAACCGGATGCCTGGCCAGAAGATGACCAAGGGGAACAACAAACAGTCCCCATGGAACCACCATCTTCCAAACCCTCACCCAAAAAGGCCAAGAAAACCAAGCAATAAAAACCCAAACCCACCAACCCTAAAAGAAAGGCAGTTCAGGAAATTGAGATGCCTGAAACTGCTGATGAGCAATCTGCACTTGTCAAAGATGTGACTGAAACATCCTCTTAGTCTCATCCATCTCAAACCCCCCCAAAAGAGCACCCATAACCATCATTTTTCAAAGAAAGAAATTTAAAAAGACCATAACTACTGATCCATTCTTTGAAACTGCTGACCCATTACCACAAACTACTAAACCTGAAACATCTCACACAACCCTTAAAATTGTCAAACTTCTCTCTGGGCTAAAAGAGACAATCCTATCAGAACATGTCATTCCCCAACAATCACATCAAACAGGGGAAATACCATCAGAATTTGACATGGATGTGGATGTCATTAGCCCAAATCATTGGTCCGGTACTAGATGTAGCCTTTCCGCCAGGCAAAATGCCTAATATTTATAACGCTCTGGTAGTTAAGGGTCGAGATACTGTTGGTCAACCAATTAATGTGACTTGTGAGGTACATCAATTATTAGGAAAAACTCGAGTTAGAGCCGTAGCTATGAGTGCTACAGACGGTCTAACGAGAGGAATGGACGTAATTGATACGGGAGCTCCGCTAAGTGTTCCGGTCGGTGGAGCGACTCTTGGATGAATTTTCAACGTGCTTGGGGAGCCTATTGATAATTTAGGTCCTGTAGATAATAACACAACATTTCCTATTCATAGATCCGCGCCTGCCTTTATACAGTTAGATACAAAATTATCTATTTTTGAAACCGGAATTAAAGTAGTAGATCTTTTAGCCCCTTATCGCCGTGGAGGAAAAATTAGACTATTCGGGGGAGCTGGCATGGGTAAAACAGTACTCATTATGGAATTGATTAACAATATTGCCAAAGCTCACGACCCTATCCCAAGAGATGAGGATGAACAAAGGTTTCTAAGCCCAAACTTAGAGACTTTAGGTACATTTGAGGCTGCTACTACTCATTTACCACCTAGTGGTGGATCTGAGGACAGAAGTAACATTACTAAGACCACATTTGTGGCAACTACTAATGAAGGCTTTATGCCTGAGGTAGGAAATCCTCAGAACCAAGAAACAGAGGTTCATGAGACAACTGGGTTGGGCCCAGCTCATGATACAACTGATAATGTCCTCATTGAGGATGTCATAAGGGATTCAGATGATTCCATTGATTTGGATGATGATTCACACTCCACAAAACATAAATTGACGGCTACTAGTGAAGATCCTGAATCTGATGTCTCTAAGCTCAAAGAGCTGGTCACAACAGATCAGGTTAAAGACCACTTGAACCCTGATTCCCCTAAAGTGGCATCTTCAGTACACTCTGAAGATCACCAAAAAACACCCCCTACACTAAAAATGTCTACCCAATTCCCTGGGTCATTTAGCATAGACTTGAACCACCTATGCAGCCCAGATGGTCCCCTATACCAGATGATGAACACCCTCATAACCAATCACCTCAAATCCTTCACAGCTTCTTGGGAGTTGAAAACCAAAAATCAATTTTAGGTGATCAACAACAAACTAAGTGAGTTGTCAAACTAAGTGAGCCGTCAACAAACTAAGTGGATGAAGCCAAAAAGGGGGATAAGATTAAGGAACCAAGAGAGTCACTGAAGCCAGGATAAAGGCAAAAGTGGCTCTACAACAACAACAAGAGGAAGAGGAAGCCCAAAAAGAATTAGAAGATCAAGATAGGCTCCTTTCTGAAACTGAAGTTGAAGCTGAAACATCCCAAGGCCTCAATGAAGAAACTTCTGAAGACTCTGAAAGTACTGAAGACAATCCTTTAGTAGTTGATACTTCGATCAACCCTTCAGCAATTAACACTTCCAACATTTCAACTGAAGAGCCTTTTATGGCAACTGAAGACATTCCAACTCCTATTACAAGGCCTACAACCACTCAAATGCCTGTATTAAACCCTTCTCCCATCTCAATGTCAAAAGAATTACTGGAGAAGAGTCTACTTGTAGCACAAAAGAAAGCCAAGGAAGATGAGATCTGGAACAGCCTAGAAGCAAGGGAAGATTTGAGCTACAATGCCAAACTTAAATTATATGAAGAAGAGTTGAATAAATAAGTTGCACTAGAAAGAGTTGCCGAGGAAGACAAAAGACAACAACTGATGTCTTACATTATCAAGAACAGCAAAACTAAGCTTATTCACTCAAAGGGCTCTCCATGGATGAGATTACAAGAAGAGCTCAACTTGTTGCTGACAAGATTGCCACTGAAAAAGACAGAAAGGCAAAGAGAGCTGAAGTCATAGATGAATTGGTAGCCAATGGATTTGGTTCAAAAGCCTTAGTGTCAAAATGGAGAGAAGACAAATTATTTGACACATATAAAAGATTCAAGGCTGATAAGGCTGCAAATCCAGAGAAGTACAAAACTTCTGAAGTGTCAACTTTAGTAGTTAGAACTTCTGGTTCTAAACAATCAACATCAAAGCCTGCTACCAAGAAGAAGCAAGAGGAGATCACAAAGACTGATTTCAAGATGGTATTGCTTGAAGGAAATATAGTAGTACAAGGAGATTTTGTGATTGAAGAGAAGCCTCTGCTGACACAATTCAGGGATCCTTCAACATTTGCTTACCAAATACATAAGACAATAACTGATAAACTGCACACAAAGGTAATCACTAAACATCATTTACCTACCTTTGATATACCTAATGTGGTGCAAACAGAAGAAGGAAGAGAATCTCACTTGAGGGTCACTGAAGTAGAAAACATCCCTCACTCAGGAACATCCCAGGGATCCAACATGGTCCCTTACACTTTAGACTTTGACTAATCTAGAGTTCTGATAATGAAATGGTCATTTCTGATTCCAACTCAGTATTGATCACAAGGAGAGATCGTTCAAGCAAGGCCTTCAAATATATGAAAGAACTGAAAAAGCTATCTACACAAGACTTGCTCACAATTCAACATCTTGAACCTGAACAATGATTTCTCACCAATGAACAACTGAACCAACTCAAGTCTTCCATGTTCAGAGAAATCTAGAAGATACTTGATGATAGAAGAAGACAATAAAGAATTAGATAAGGTTTTGGATTCATCAATCCAAGGGGAGATTGTAAGGACAAAAAGGATTGAAGAAACCTCTTTTGCTAACCTTAGTCTAATTCCTATTTCTGCCAAAACATTCTAAGTATGAAACTACTGAAGAAAGAAGAAGAAACAACTGAAGAAGGATTCAACAAGTACTAAAGGGTAAAGATGAGAAGTTTTAAAGTCAAACCAGACAAGTCAACTGAAGAACTACTGAAGACAAACTACTCATCAGTAGTTTGTCACTCATCAGAATTTGTAATGGAATCTTTCCACCGCCCTTATGTTTCACTAGTTTATTATTATAACATTACTTTATCTTTTGTACAAGTTCCAAGACTACAGCCTGTTGCAGTCTTGCTTTTGTAACAAGGTTCATGTATCTTTTTGTCTATAAATAGATGGGTTAATCCCACTATTTTAGACATTGGTTTTAATTGAAATTGAAATCCTTCAGAGCTTTTACTTGAAATACCATTTCATAATCTGAGAATCTCTTTGCATATTTATTATCATATACATATAATTGCTTAGATTCTTATTAACTGTCTTTAGTTCATAACATCCAGGGGGAGTAATAACTCCTGTTGAAAGTGAAACTTTACAACTTATTCCGCTGTGCAAACTACTTTGATTAACTTGCAAACACATAAGTGTTCATAAGCAAACAACTGTTAAAAAGCTAACTGATCCAACAACTTGAACCCTCTACATTAAATTAACATGGTTTTTCCAACTCAACTAACAAGACTTTAATGTATAAAGCACAAATGTATATCTTAAATATAGAATTTAATATATATGTGTATATTTTTAAAAAACATTCGAGCCAATTTAAAAATTGGGCCCTGAGCTGGTGACTACCCAGCCCATGCTCAGGGTCGTCCCTGTCTTAACATATATTTAATTTAATCTCATCAATTAATCACACATTTTCTTAAGTTGCTTTAATAATTGTTTATGGTCTTTTATTACTTGAAATTATCTTGTGTGTATGATGATAATGTTGCAATAACAAAAACATTGTATGTTTGGATACGCGCATTATGTTTGTACCATCGCATCATCAGTACCATGTGTGCGTGTGCATGCACATAATTATAAGAATATATTTATGTTAGAAGCAAGTGAATTAGACTAAACATACCCACAAACTTGTGTAAGGCATAAGCATTCAGTGTCTTGTCGAGACAATCTATGTCTAGATCTTAAGAAACAAATGACTAATACAGTCAATCAAATGATGAGGTGAAGACATATGGATACATGGTGCCTTGTATAAATCATATAGCAATTGTTTCTAAATGTTCGCCCATCGATGTTCACCATGCTTAAGACAAACAGTTATTGCTGTAGTCCATAAAACTTGACATCCATTATATCTTACTAGTAGGAACCTGCGCGTTGCAGCAGAGCTACACGTTGTTTACCTGTTGCATCATTCAAGTTGATTATGTACCATTCTAGCTACACCTTTTAACTACCTATTTATCCTTCTTATTACTTGTATACCAACACCACCAATTTTCATTAAATTTCATTAACAAGAAATTCACTTGGACATTAAATGGAACACTTGATGTGCGTCATTTTTAATCATTAATTCCATAGGTGTTTTTACATGACCCATTTCACCAAAAAAAAAAAAAAAAAAAAACTTTTAATCAATTAAATAAGTATTCTAGTCATAATTTACCCAAAACAATGACAACATACTTTTCATTTGAGAATCCAAACATGAGTTATATTATATACATTTTATTGTAAGTTATAGTCACTTTATGTTTCCCCAAAACCAGGGGAGCCCTTTTATAACTATTATAAACATCAATAACCAAGACTCACTTCAAGCGTCTTATCAAAGATTTCGTAAAATACAACACATATGCAATTTGAAGGTTTCCTTAGGGTTTATAAACGTCTAGATGATCGTTTTAGCACCACATGCATAAGTTCCCTTTTAATTTGGTCTTGATCTAGCTTGATATTGGGTGTATTATGTAGGAGAGGGGTTTGGGAGATGTTTATCCATGATGATCGACACACACCTTTTTTGTGTGTGTTGATTTCTTTTCCTTCCTAATAATACCCCATGTTTGCTAGAATCATGACATTTGGTCCCTCAATTTATATCATGATAAAATCTAGTTACTTAAACTAACATGGTTAAGTTTTTATACATACAATCATTATTATGCCATTCTAACTTGACTAACGGGGTTAGTCAATTTATGAATACACATATTACCATTTCGTTATTTAATTTGGGTACATCCATGTTAACATTGTACAATATTATACGTTAAAAATTATAAGATTTGGGGCGTTACACATGAGTATTAACTGAAATAATGATGAATAGTGTTTATGGATGAAGATTTGAATGGAAGAGAGGAGAAGATTGTGGATTATGAGGCATGAGTGATTTCTCTTACACAAGTAGTGTCCAAAAAGTTAATGTAGAAGATAAAGTATAAAAGCATAGGAGAAAAGGTGATGCATGTCAAAGTACAAGGCATTATAGCCCAGTGACATCTTGGTGGTGAGACAAGACTTAGGGACCATAAGGTCCTGGGTTCGAATCTCACATAGGGGGTTTTCTCATAATTATGAGTTTCCTCCTGAATTGGTGACTTGGTGGTGGAATATGATCGCGTGGTAACATTGGTGGCACGATGATACTCCAGTGTTCCGTGAGTGATTCCAATTTGTTGGTCGTTCAAAAAAAAAATGTCAAAGTACAAGGTCAACATCATTTGTAAATGACCCTACTACCCTTTGGAGCCTAAAATCATCAAGTTAGTGGGAGGTGACGTGGAGTAGGGATGAGCTCGGGACGGGATCGGTACCGAACCGATACCGATCCCGACAATACCGATACCGAAAAGTCCAAAAACCTAATACCGATCCCGATACCGAACACATACGGTACGGTACGGTATCGGTACGGTACCGGTATGGTATCGGTATTTTGCCTTAAAATACCGATACCGTACCGATCCCGTACCGATACCGATAATACCGATACCGATAATACCGAAACCGAAAATCCATAAATATGGATACCGATACCGAAACCCCTCGGTTCGGTATCGGTTCGGTACGGTATCGGGATCGGGACGGGACGGGATCGGTATTCGGGCTTGAATGCTCATCCCTAACGTGGAGGCTTCTCCACCACTTATTGGGTTTGCAAAAGTTTTCTAAAAAAATTGGGTTTTCTCTCAATACTTAGCCATGATTTAAATATGGATATAAAAGTGAATTTATATTTATGTGGTCATGGGTTCAAGTTTCAAGTCCCATGGTGGGTGCCACTTGTTAAAAGAACAATGATAATGACCAGTTTAGGTTTAGGGGACGTCTTTCAGCTCAGTGCTTCCTGGATATCTGCAAAGAATAACACTGCTAGTCTCATCATAGGAATGGGTCTCCTGCGATCAGCCTATGGTGTGAGAATTAGTATATGATCTCAAACACAATTTTTACCCTTACAAAATGGTCCCCACATATGCCACATTGCACATCAACCCCCCCCCCCCCTTTATAGTCTAAATAATCATAAAATAAAAACTACCACGTGAAACATTAATGAAATAGTACCGTAGATGTCTTTTGAAATTGTTGTTATATAGAATAATAAAAAAAAAAATAGTTCTGATATCATAAAGGCATAAAGCCTATTTTAGTGAATGATAAAAATATTAAATGACTTGAGTATTTTAACAAAACCCCAATTACTTGCTACTAATTGGATACGTGGTTTATAGTAGTATCACTATGGTGTTTGCCAATAAAAAAATAATGTATGTTCTAATTCTTATCTATATCTATATCTATCTATCTATATCTATCTATATCTATATCTATATATATAATAAACCAAATCATTTTTAATGACATGTCATAATATTATGCAATCTCTCGTTTGAGAGATGCCACATAAAATGTGATGTGTCAACTCTAGACCAATTAAAATAAATAAATAAATATGGTTTAAATATGGTTTAACCTAATCTATTAAATACCTAATCTACTAAATGTACATATTAAACCTTTATTATTTCCTATCTCATGTTTCCTCCCATAACTTTTAAACGTTAATATCTTTTATATACGATATTTTTTAAAAAAGAAAAATTACACCAAATTAACGAGCGTTTTATTATCTTTCCAACGAGTACCATAGTGCTATATAAAAAAACGGAGAAAAAAACGACTATTTTTTGTAACCCGACAAGTATTGTGTCAGGTTTGGGATTAGTTTAAAAAAATTGTGGGTTTGGGTCGGGCCTGTGATTAGGTGATACCCGACCCATTTACCCTTTTTTTATATTAGAATATGATAACTTATGTCAGAGATTTGTTTAAAATAATAATAATAATAATAATAATAATAATAATAATAATAATAATAATAATAATTAATCATATATTGGCATGTCATTAATTATGTTGTCATATTAGATATTTTATTATGTCATATTAGATATTTCAACCCGGGACGCTCTCCAACAGGTAATTGATATGTTTTCTTTTTCTACAATATTCTGAAATAGCTCAAATCTTATTTTTTATAGTTTTGATACTTCTAATTTTATTCACTTTACTTAGATTTCTCAACCCGAAACGCTCCCGGGGTATAAGCTAGTAAGTACAATATAAGATAGCATTCAGAGATAAAAATTGTATTCTAGAAAGAAAATTGAAATGCATATTTTTCTTTGAAAAACATTTGTGATATTATTTATACCGTCAAAAAGTAATACCAAAAGTCTATAAATAAATAAAGCCACAATCATTAGAAAGCGGTCGTGAAATTCAAATGAAACTATAAAGATTTCTAGGTTGGTAAACTAGTTATTCTCATTTATACTTTTATATATAACGAGTGACACATGCTAAACGTTAAATTGAGCACTTTTTAGCTTATAGGATCTTAAAGCATTTTCAGGAGAGAATAAAAAGTGACAAAATACACTTTTTCGACCTTAAAAATTGTAGTGATTATTTTTTCTCACATCTTTTCTCTTAAATCTAAAAAAATAAGATATTTTTCAAAAGATAATTAATTTTGCCCATTATTTATGAGAAAATCAAAAAACAAAAAATCAATTATAGAAGGATGGCGCAAACGAACAATAAGTTGTGTGATCGGATGTCGCGGTCCGGTCAAAAATAAGATTTATATGTCTACCTTATCACCTTAAACTATGTAGTTAGTGGTAATAGGGTGTCGATCCACGAAGAGTGTGTGGTCGGTCAGTGGCGGAGGTTTGTAGGGGCGGGGAGGGGCGGGGAGGGGCGGCCGACCCCCCCCCCCCCCGGATTTTCACGCAGAAGTTCCGATTATATAGTATCCGTATAGAAAATTTTGAAAATATAGGGTTTCGACCCTCCGAAACTGGTTTTCGACCCCCCGAAACCAGTGACTTCCGAACCCCCGGTGACTTCCGACCCCCCGAACCTTCGGGTCAAGCTTCGCCACTGTGGTCGGTGTTAATGTTTTAAAGTTGATTGAAACTATTTATGAAGGTGTCTAGTTGATTATGAAGCTTGCTATTGTATTCATTAAAGATGATGTGAAGAGATTTTGATTGTTTTATTAGAACTTGAAATTAAATTGCAATGAAAGTAATTGATAGAAATGAGTTGTAAACAATGATAAATAAAGACTCACATCCGGGTTTCAACAATTGATTACTACGGTTCTATCAAATGGGTCAATCTATTTATATATAATAAATGAAAACACTAGGATTGAATCCTAGCTTTTGAGAGGGTCTCCTAGGATCCAAATGGTAAATGGAGCTCCATGAAATGTAGTATATAAACCTCTTTTTTTTTTTCTCACCATCCATTTGTATCGTAAAACATTCTTCCTCCTTCCTAGCCTAATACATTGTTCATCCTTCATATCCTAATTCCTTTCTCATTCCTCATTCCTTTCTCATTGTTCTTTTTGCAAGGTATGTTGTCCATCTAATCTTATATTTATCATATTACATCAATCTTCTATGAAATACAATCGGTTTTTTGGTAATGATCAAAACGTTTTACGATTAACATAAGTGTCGAAATTGTTTTATTATCAATTTTCTGATTTGGATGAGATTGATACATAACTGCTTACAATCATATTACATCAAAGAGAAATACAATCGGTTATGTATTTTCTTTTACTACACCGAAAAATCACAATCGTATTACATCAACCTTCTACAAAATACAATCGGTTTTTTTGTAATGATCAACACGTTTTTTTATTAACATAAGTATCTAAACTGTTTACGATTAAGTTTCTGATTAGGATGAGATGATGAAAGTTTCGTAGATGATGAGTAATACGTATACCAATAGAAAGATTTCTAAATTCCGTTCTATACTATTTTCAAACGTATTTATTTAGTTAATATTATGGTTATATGTAAATCGATGTTTTGCTCAGTTTTATTCATTTATATTTTATGGATTCATTTAGTTGTATTCATTTGAATCTTTGGGTCATTTGATATTTTTTAAGAAGTCCGTTAGGATGATGAATAGATAGATGTACATATAATTGTCATCAGTGTTTTTTACATATATATTGAATCGGTTTTACATATATATTTGAAAATCAGGATTTGATCCAAAGACACAAACGCTATTATGACTTATCACAATGGTTCTCAATTCTTGAAGGTTTTGCATGACCCTGCGTCAACAGTCTTGGTATTTTCTTATTTTCAAGTTCATATGACTAATTAATTTTTTAAAACGATTCTTTATTTTTTAATATTGTTTAATGTGTCAAACTAAATTTACCATATCTATTATATACCATATTTATGTAATCGTTTTATATACCATATTTATTAGGATTGTTTAATTAAATTATATTACTATTGACCGAAATTTATTAGGATTGTTTTTTGTCTCATTAAATAATATTTACTATTGACCGAAATTTACCAAATTTATTAGGATTGTTTAATATTATTTATTGTCCTTGATAATAATTGACCGAAATTTACCATACTTATTACGATTTTTTTGTCTCATTAAATTATATTACTATTGACCGAAATTTATCATATTTATTACGATTGTTTGGTATTATTTATTATTATTAATAATAATTGACCGAAATTTACCATATTTATTACGATTTTTTTGTCTTATTAAATTCGGTTTACTATAATTACTCTTATTAAATTTATTACGATTTTTTTGTCTTATTAAATTATTTTACGAAATTATGTCTCATTAAATTGATTATGAATCAATTTAACCCGTAATTTCAGCTTACCATAATTTAATGAGAAGAAAATTAAGTTTAATACGAAATTATTGTTGGTAATTATGAATCAATTTAATCTGTAATTATGAATCAATTTAATCAATATTTTATTATATATGATTGATTATGAATCAATTTAACCCGTAATTTAGACTTACCATAATTTAATGAGACGAATTTAATTTTAGTACGAAATTATTTTTGATAATTATTAATCAATTTAATCAGTAAGATGACATATCAATTTAATCCGTAATTATTAATTTAATCAATTTTTTATTATGTTTGACTGTGTATGAACCAATTTAATCCGTAATTTAGGTTTACCATAATTTATTGATCGAATTTATGTATGATTGATTATGAATCAATCATATCCGTAATTATGAATCAATTTAATCATCTTTTTTTGCATTAATGATTGATTATGAATCAATTTAATCCGTAATTTAAGCTTACCATAGTTTATTAACCGAATTTATGTATGATTGATTACGAATCAATTTAATCTGTAATTATGAATCAATTTAACCCGTAATTTAGGCTTACCATAATTTAATCTCATTAATTTTTTTTACCCAATATAAACGTCAATGCACTAACAATTTTGAATTCATGAGTAATATTAATTATATAAAAATAATTGTAATGGACGTTTATGTATATAAATGGATTCTAATAAAACAAAAACAAATTTTGTTAATACCATATAAGCACACTAATTTTCTGTAATCACATTAATAACAATGTTGACTTCTCCTACTAAAAATAGTCTTGATGTCATTGTAAAAAATCAAATATAAACAACTGTAGACGAATCTTATTTTTAGAAGTTATATTTATGTATCTTATCTCCCAAAATACTAAATAGAGAATGGTAAGTAACCATTTTACTATACAAATTTAATAAATTCAATAAAGCATTCATTTGTATATTATTCAAAATATAGAATCGATTACCAGTATAAATGGTAAATTAATGAATATTCATTAGAAATACCGACTTTTTAAATCGGTATTGATAGATATACAGTGAATCGGATTTACCTTTAAATGGACTTAATCATTCTATTTTTTACTTATTTTAAAAAACAGGATCTTATCTGAACACACCAACGTTATTATATCTTATCACAAAGGTTCTCAATTCTTCAAGGTTTTGCATGACCCTTCGTCACCCGTGTTCGTATGTTTGTTAGTTTTTTGTGTAAAAATGCCTATTTCATTTTATAAAATGATTTTTTATACGTATCTTTCCAGACTGTGTCGAAGGCCATGAACAAATTTCTGTTATCTAAAAACATCATATGCAATGACATTACAGTTTCCGAATACGAATTATGATTAGTCTTGATTGCAATTAATAAGATTTATTCATTTTTAATGTTATTTATTAAGATATTTAATATTAATTATTGACATTAATAATAATTGACCGAATTTAATGTTATTTATTAAAAATTTTAATCTCATTTATTTATATTACTTTTTTTTCGAATTTATGTTTAATAAGATTTAATCATTTTAATGTATTTTTAGTATGTTAGAATTAATGTTATTTATTGACATTAATAATAATTGACCGAATTGAATGTTATTTATTACGATTTTTTAATCTCATTTATTTATATTAATATTACTACAAAATTATGTTTAATCTATATTTATGAAATTATGTTTAATATTATTTATATTACTATTTGTTCGAATTATTATTGGTGTTTTCTGTAATTAATAGGATTTATTCATTTTTAATGATATTTATTATGAGTTTTAATGACATTAATAATAATTGACTGAATTTAATGTTATATATTACGATTTTAAGCTCATTTATTTATTATTGACCGAATTGACCAAATTAATTTACGAATATATTACTAATACTAATATTACGAATTTTAATTTTAATCTACAGTGAATCGGATTTACCTTTAAATGGACTTAATAATTCTATGTTTTACTTATTTTAAAAAACAGGATCTCATTCGAACACACCAACGTTATTATATCTTATCACAAAGGTTCTCAATTTTTCAAGGTTTTGCATGACCCTTCGTCACCCGTGTTCGTATGTTTGTTAGTTTTTTGTGTAAAAATGCCTATTTCATTTTATAAAATGTTTTTTTATACGTGTCTTTCCAGACTGTGTCGAAGGCCATGAACAAATTTCTGTTATCTAAAAACATCATATGCAATGACGTTACAGTTTCCACATACGAATTATGATTAGTCTTGATTGCAATTAATAAGATTTATTCATTTTTAATGTTATTTATTAAGATATTTAATATTAATTATTGACATTAATAATAATTGACCGAATTTAATGTTATTTATTAAAAAATTTAATCTCATTTATTTTTATTACTTTTTTTTGAATTTATGTTTAATAAGATTTAATCATTTTAATGTATTTTTTGTATGTTAGAATTAATGTTATTTATTGACATTAATAATAATTGACCGAATTGAATGTTATTTATTACGATTTTTTAATCTCATTTATTTATATTAATATTACTATAAAATTATGTTTAATCTATATTTATGAAATTATGTTTAATATTATTTATATTACTATTTGTTCGAATTATTATTGGTGTTTTCTGCAATTAATAGGATTTATTCATTAATGATATTTATTATGAGTTTTAATGACATTAATAATAATTGAGCGAATTTAATGTTATATATTACGATTTTAAGCTCATTTATTTATTATTGATCGAATTGACCGAATTAATTTACGAATATGTTACTAATACTAATATTACGATATTTAATTTTAATCTCATTTATTTCTTATTGACCGAATTAAATTATGAATTTTTTACTAATACTAAAACTAATATTACGATTTTTAATTTTAATCCCATTTATATCTTATTGACTGAATTAAAATTTTCTATTACTATTTTTACGAATATATTACTAATTACTAATAATTACTAATACTAATCCCATTTAGTATTACTATTCCACAAGATGTCTTTGATTTTTGAAATTTAAATTATGATTTTGATGTTATTTATGAAAAGTTTTAATATTATTTAAGATGATTTTAATTTCATTGGTTTGAATGATTGATTATGATTTGGTTGTTATTTATTAAGATTTTTAATCTTATTTATTGATATTACTAATATTACGAAATTCATTTTAATATTGTTGACCAACTTTAATTTTGATATTACAACTTTCCTTTAATCAATTGTCATGAAACGATATTCTTTTAAACATATACGAATTTCTTTCAAACATTTATTTAAATATATTTAACAATGTTAAACCTATTTAATAGTTTATAATTTAAATATAATCCGAAGATAACAATGTACATTTATTTTCATAAACTTTTATTATTCTTTTAATAATAAATATAATTTAAATATATTTAACAGTTTCCTAAAATATATAATGTATTCATAATAAATTTCAATGCTATTACTAATATTACGACCTTAATTTTAATATTGTTGACCGAATAAGAGTACAAACTATTTACGTTTTTGTTAAATTGATGGAGGTCAATTCTTTGACTATATGTCCTTGAGTTTGATTGTGATAATTTTAAGCGTTGTTGACCAATTCACGTCAATTACCAATCCTTCCATTTTTTATAATTCAAAGACTTTCTTTAATCAATTGTCATGAAACGATATTCTTTTAAACATATATGACTTTCCTTTAAACATTTATTTAAATCTATTTAACAATGTTAAATCTATTTAACAGTTTATAATTTAAATATAATCCGAAGATAGGACTGTACATTTATTTTCCTACAATTTTATTATTCTTTTAATAATAAATATAGAGTAAAGATCAAATACAAAGTGTTTTTTTGGTGAGAACTGTGAGAATCAAGGGGGGGAATTTATTTTTTTTAGAATTTTTTTACCTTGTGCTTAAACATACTTTCTAGATGAATAATACAAAAAAAAATTAAATTTTTTAGTGTAATTACGTCATTAAAGTAAATACATTAGTTTACACTAGAGTAATTATGTAATTACTCTACAACAGTAATTACGTAATTACTCTACACCAAAATTTATTTATTTTTTTGTTGTTTTAGATTTCAATACTATAATATATGTTTAACAATATGGGAAATAAATTTCGAAAAAAATACCCTCATTTGATTCTCACAGTTCTTACAAAAAAACACGTTGTACAAGATCTTTCCCCAATAAATATAATTCAAATCTATTTAACAGTTTTCAAAAATATATAATGTATTCAAGATAATTTTCAATGCTATTACTAATATTACGACCTTAATTTTAATATTGTTGACCCAATTTGTGTAAAAACTTTTTACGTTTTTGTTAATTTGATGGAGACCAATTCTTTGACTTTATGTCTTTGAGTTTGATTGTGTTAATTTTAAGCGTTGTTGACCAATTCACGTCAATTACCAATCCTTCCATTTTTTATAATTCAAATATATAAATAAATTCCTACTTGATCACGTCAATCGAGGCATAGCATTTTCGATTTTGCAGAATTGTTCGAGACACATCAATACTATATAAACCTTAACAAAGAATAAAATCATTTAATCATCATACCAATTTTAACAACGAAATTAAATGATAATATAAATTTTCAAAATGTTACTTTCTATTAAATAATTATATTACTTCAATCACAACTAATAATGATTACTAAATATGTCAATGATAATTTGTATATAATGGGTAAGGAATTTTGAGACGCAGATGATTTTAATGTCGTTTATTTGAATGATTGATTATGATTTTGATGTTATTTATTAAGATTTTTAATCGTATTTATTGATGTTACTAATATTACGAATTTCATTTTAACATTGTTGACCGACTTTCATTTTGATATTACGACTTTTCTTTAATCAATTGTCACTAAACGATAATCATCATCTTGATTTCAATAAGTGTGCTAATTTTAAGTGTGCTAATTTTTAGATGTCAATAAAAATTTGTATATAATGGGTAAGGCAATTTCAGACGCGGATTATTTTAATGCAATTGATTTGAATGATTGATTTGAATGATTGATTATGATTTTGATGTTATTTATTAAGATTTTTAATTGTTAAGTACTATATTTGCACAGTTTAAATAATGACTTTTTTTGGCGGCATTTTGTAACATGTCAAAAGTTGCTTAAAGTGTGTGTAGAATGGGTCCTTTTGGCTACATGTTGAAATGGGTCTGGGGTTGATCCTTTTGGTGTCTATTTTTTTAATAAAATATAGGAAATTTATATTACAGCATGTGACATTGGACCCATTTTCTTATTAGTTGTTTTTTTAGCTATGTAATCGATTTGAACCATTAGAGATATAGCATGTAAAATTTAAGCTACCCATTCAAGTAAGTGGGTTAAGGATTGTTTTTTGATTTACTCATCATCGTATCCATATCTTTACAACAACTATATTTTATGTAGAACACAAATATGGAATACAATGGTGGAGGTTTTCATAAATTATTGAAAATAAGCTGCATTTCGAGGATTGTGATGACAATGATAACAACTTCGAAGGTGAAAAATCAGCTATCAATGTGGAAGACTTGGAAGATTTTGATTGAAGTAATGAAAATGGACCATTGGTTGAAGTTCATTAAGCCCTAACTAAATGATAAGTGTTCTATGCTCAATTTTAGTTATGATTAGAATATAGATATTATCCAAATGATGTAATGTGTGATATTGGTTGAAGTTCGTTAAGCCCCAACTAAATGATAAGTGTTCTATGCTTAAGCTTAGTTATGATTAGAATATAGATATTACCCAAATGATGTAATGTGTGATATTGTGATAGTATGCTATGTAGTTTGCAGTTGTCAAATTAAACTTTACTTACTCGATATATCCATCATTTCGTTGCATTAAACTCTTAGATGACATTTTGCATTTAACATCAAAATTCATACATGTTGCATTATCAAACATTTAGTAACCGAAACAAATTGCATAACACAATTCTTATTTTCCTACTTTTTTTATTTTACTTTCGGATGAACCATGGGTCCCCACGGGACTCTAACCTAGTTATAACTATTGCAAATGATGTTCGCGGGTTGGTTGTCTCATTAGGTTTAGGTATCAAGAATCATCAACATCTATGATGGACAATAATACACTTTATAACTCTAGAACATACAACCCTAGATTTGTATTAAAGCAAGAAATTATGTTCATGACATTAGAAATTGGCACAAGATTAATTAACTAAAATTACTTCAACATAAGATTAATCATGATTCAACACAATTGTTTGACATTCAAAAGCAAATACAAGATAGAAAATACCCAATGTTTAGAACCCTAGAATCAATGATACAACCGAATATGAATAGAAGTTTAGCCAAGCATATGCCATAGAAATCATCAAATGCTGTGTTCTTCGGTCTTCAATCTTCAAGAGGATGATGGAAAATGATGAATTGATGAGTTGTAATGATTTGAGATGATTCACCACGATTAAGATGCCATTTCCTGGTCAAAGGAATTGATTTTTTATTGATTCCCCTCGTAACCCCAGTGTTGAACCTCATTAAAATGCATTAAAACTCAAGGTTGACTTAAAGTGGAGTCGGCGATGCCACTTTTGGCGTCGCCTACGCCGTTGGCGTCGGCGACGCTGGTTCCTTTTGGCTACAAGGACTCTTGCTGTCCTAAAACGTTTTCTGCTCTCCTCCTACCGCAGTGGTGTCAGCCACGCTAGATTTGGCATAGGCGCCGCCAGTTTGCCCCGGAGCGTCCGTTTCAGCCTTCCTTGCTCGGTTAATCCCTCCTTATGCTTCTGAGATGTTCCAAAGCTCCAAAATTGCACCTTTTTCATCTCAATGCCTAAAAATCATAAAACACATCAACGTTGTCACACCCTCAAATTTCCACTGCGGGGTTTATACCGCGAGGCGCATGACATACCAGGATCCCATAGCCATAAATCATATGAACGAATTCTAAATGCCCAAACCATTTAGTTCGTTTTCAAAAATCAAGTTTAGTTAAGCTGCGGAAGCGTAAACCAAATTTTAAACCTTTTTAAAACCATGCACAAAACAACGCGCCCAAGATAAAACCATATGGAAGAAAACATAAAAGCATAATATGTAATTTAGGTGTATGCCCAAGACCCAAAATGTAGTGAAGTGTGCAGTGCTTTCTAATCCTGGCACCGGAAGCTAACTACCTGCAAAAGCATGTATATTGTGGGTCAACAAACAATGTTGGTGAGTTCACTAAGTAAAAAAAGTGAGTAAGTAAGTGCGCTGGTTTCCAAAACCACGTAACCAAATAAAAGCGTTGGTCTCCCATACCCAAATGTTCAAGTGTTATCAGTTTAAGCGTGTCAGGGGTAGCTAACCCACTCATTGCAACTAAACAGAATTATTGGGACACCTTCAGTAACATAATAATTTGCCTCAATAACTGGTGTCTATCAACACCAGTTCTCAAATGTGGTCAGAAGTTCATGCCCGTGCCTCAAGCACCTCAGGCATGAGGTTGCTGCACAACCTAATAGCGCTATCAACTAATACCCCATTCGCCTCCAGCGATTAACCCAATAATATGCAAGGACTTTCAAAATGATAGAGTGTTTAGTTCACAAAGGACCAATAAGTTTTAAACTGATCAAAACCCGATCCACACAAGGAATCGTAAATCCGACCCACACAAGGAGTCAAAACCCGACCCACACAAGGAGTCAAAACCCGAGTAGTCCCAAACTGGACTAGAAAACGTTTACCAAAGTTGTCTCAAACCCGAGACGCATGCTTTTGAGAAAAAGTAGTGAAACTCACCTTAGTATGCAAGCAAATACATCCAAACTCCAAAGTAGAGTGTGCTACCGACTCCCTAGTACACGTGTCACTAAGTAAGTATATGTGTAATACCATTACACCATATAACCCATTTGTCCAAGACGTTTAAATGTTCAAAAACGTGTAAGTGACACCTAGTGATTCTACATGCATAAGTAAACCCTACGGTCCCGTTGGTGAATATGTTGGTTACCATTAGTTTTACACTTCATATGCATCTCATATATGTGCCCATTCAAGTACATATCAAACACATACCACATATGACTCCAATTAGTCACACAAACACAAAATACACAATCTGCGTTTTTTAGGACAGATTGTGCGTCACCAAAACTAATTTATTTAAAATACTAAATCAGTGAGTTAAACTCCCAAATGTTTTACTGAATATTCTTTGGGATTCATTTAACAACCCATACTTTTGTTTTGTCTCAAAACAAAACACAATAATTATTAAAATTCGTTCAACACAGCTATGTTCAGAAAACTTTCACAACAGGTCAGTTTAGTAGAAAAATTCCCAAAAATTGTGTATTCATCCAAACGGGATGAATCTACTTGGAAAACCCAAATTATTCCAATGTTAATCTTCTGTAAAAATTTCATAACTTAATTCTTTATAAAACTCGAGTTATGACGGTTTAAAGTCGACTCAGTTTGTTAACCCGAAATTCTGATATGACCTATTTTCAAAGAAAATTCCAAAAACGACTCAAACGACGTCCAAATCACTCGATTTTACCCATTATGAAAAGCTAAGACCAGGTATGATATAACCATGCAAAGAAAGCATCAAAACTATCATGTTAAGGCCACGTAACAGACCCTACAAGTTAACCTAAACATTCTGTTCAGATTTTAATCATGCATAAACCTTTATTTAAACGACTCCCGTGTGCGTATAATCGATCAACAATCATCAACAATCATTACAAAACATTCCTAAGACCTATTAAGATCATAATCTATCATAATACACGCAAAAATCATAACCCTAACGATCAAAACATCAACAACTTGCGCAACAAGTAATCTATTATATCACTAATCGCCTATCATCATGTTTAACCCGTTAAATCTTCGAAAGCTTCAAGTTTTAGTATTTATATAAAGGTCTCAGACCTGGACAAACTTATTTATAGGGTTTTCATAACATAATAATAAGATTAAAGCATAATAGATTAAGGATTATACCACAAGCTCTTCGAAACAACCAACCGAATGCTCTTGAAGCTTCCCGATCGATGTTCTTGCGCCTTAGCAG
Organism: Ambrosia x helenae; assembly: GCA_030844895.1. Lineage (NCBI taxonomy): Eukaryota > Viridiplantae > Streptophyta > Magnoliopsida > Asterales > Asteraceae > Ambrosia > Ambrosia x helenae. The sequence continues at coordinate 96,065,743 of CM061223.1, forward strand.
GTGGTTTGGGGTTAATATTTCGTAGGTAGGGCAGTAGGGGTGATTAGGGTTTGAGTTTAGGTGATACAAGAGGCTTAGGGTTGTTTAAAAAGGTGTTTAAGTCGGTTTGGTGGCGTCAGGCACTGGCGAGCGGGCCGCTCGGTCCCTGTGAGCAGCCGCTCACAGGGCCTTGGCCCGCGTGGGTGGCCCGTTTCGTCACCCGGCGTGTTTTCCTTTGACGTTTTCGCTATTTCGGACCGAAATAAGTGTAACCCCATGTGTTAAGACCCCAATCATCCTAATGGTCCACCTTTAACGATTTTTATTAACGTATTCGGTTTAAGTTCACATAATCACATATGGTTTGCACATAGTTTCATCGAGTATCACAGAAGCACGTAATTGCAATCAATCCAAACCAACTATCTCACAATTATTAAACTTCATTATTCGCCAACGTCCGAGGTTCACTAATCATGTATACAGTCTGGTAATTCCTCGAATTACCACTTTATGCAGTTATTAACTTATAACTGTGTAACGTGTGTCCTATCTAGCTAACCCTAGTTAACTATAATGCAAGGAATGTAACTAGAGTTTAGTTAAAGTGAGAACCTGAAATTGTGGGGTATCACATCATCGCCAAGTTGAAAAGAATTTCATCCCGAAATTCAGCAAGTAAACAATAAAGCCAGCGTAAAAACGCGCGCTTGGTTCCCGGATGTCACATCATCCCCAAGTTGAAAGGAATTTCGCCCTGAAATTCAGTTTAAGAGAGCTGCTTTACGTTTAGTGTTTGGTTTATGCATAGTTCTAGGTTCAGTAAAGAGATGTGGGTATTTAAGCCGCATTTGATCATTGCGTTCCCACGCGTATTCCGGTCCTAGACGGGAATTCCATCATACCATAACAATGGGTATAGTGTTCTGTTTAAGTTTCTTGACGCCTCGCTCAAGAATCTCCACTGGTTCTTCCATGAACCGTAGCTGGTCGTCCACCTGAATCTCCTCCAGTGGCACTACCAGTGTCGTATCCGACAGACATTTCTTTAGATTCAATACGTGGTGTACATCGTGTACCCCATTAGGTTCATTAGGCAGGTTCAACCTGTAATTGCTAGACCAATCCTTTCGACAATCTCGAATGGTCCAACGTATCGCGGGTTCAACTTTCACCATTTACCAAAGCGTATCACCCCCTTCCAAGGTGACACCTTCAATAGAATCTTGTCCCCAACCTGGAACTCCAAAGGTTTCCTACGCTTATCAGCGTAACTTATCTGTCGATCATGAGCAGCAGCCATCCGGTTTCTGATTTGCACTATCTTTCAGAAGTTTCGTGCACGAGTTCGGGACCTGTTAGCTGGCTATCCCAATTTCAGTCCAGCAGATGGGAGACTTACACTTGTGTCCATAAAGTGCCTCTAAAGGCGCACACTGTATCAAAGTGTGGTAACTGTTGTTATACGAGAATTCAATCAAAGGCAAGTGCTTATCCCAACTGTTGCCAAAATCCACCACGCACGCTCGTAGCAGATCTTCCAATGTTTGGATGGTTCGTTCACTCTGTCCATCCTCTTGGTGATAGGCTGTGCTCATATCTAAGCGAGTCCCCAAAGCGTTTTGGAGGGTAGTCCAAAAATGAGAAGTGAATCGCGCATCGCGATCAGATATGATAGAAGTAGGCACCCCATGCCTAGAGACTACCTCCTTGATGTAGAGATTAGCTAATTCCTCCAACGAGTTAGTTTCCTTTATTGCCAGAAAAAGTGCCGATTTGGTTAAACGATCCACGATAACCCAAATCATGTTATGTCCTGTTGGCGTTCTAGGAAGCTTTGTGATGAAATCCAGAGAAATTCCGTCCCATTTCCACATAGGGATTTCTGGTTGCTGGAGTAGGCCTGAAGGATTCTGATATTCAATCTTAACCTTCGCACAAGTCAGAACTTACTAACATAAGTGGCTATCTCAGCTTTCATGTTTGGCCACCAATAAAGAGTTTTGAGATCTTGGTACATCTTGTCCGAACCAGGATGTACCGAATATTGAGAGGTGTGAGCTTCATCGAGCACCAGTTGTCTGAGATCCCCAAGACGTGGTATCCAGACTCGATTCATAAAGTAATGAAGACCATCTGTCTTTAGTTCCAGGTGCTTATCAGCACCATGTAAAGTTTCAAGCCCGATGTTTTCTTATTTCAAAGCCCCGCCCTGGGCTTCACGTATCTTATTAGGAAGATTAGAATGTATAGTGAGTTGTAAAGCTCGCACCCGTTTGGGTTTCGTTTCCTAACGATTGAGGGCATCAGCTACTACATTAGCTTTCCCTGGATGATATTTGATGGCACAGTCATAATCATTCAGAAGCTCAACCCATCGATGCTGTCACATGTTCAGCTCCTTTTGATCGAATATGTGTTAGAGGCTCTTGTGGTCATTGAAGATCGTACACCTCGTCCCATAGAGATAATGCCTCCAGATCTTTAGAGCAAAAACCACTACTCCCAGTTCCAAGTCATGGGTGGTGTAATTCTTCTTGTGAACCTTTAATTGCCGTGAGGCATATGCGATCACCTTATCACGCTGCATCAGCACACACCCTAACCCTTGGATAGACGCGTCACAGTACACCACGAAGTCTCCTGTACCCTCAGGTAATGATAGTATAGGTGCACTGCAAAGTTTCGACTTTAATAATTGAAAAGCAGATTCTTGGGCATCTCCCCACTTGTAAGTAATACCCTTCTGTGTCAAAGTAGTGAGGGGTTGAGCGATCTTAGAGAATCCCTCAATGAATCTGCGATAGTATCCCGCAAGACCAAGAAACTGGCGCACCTTTGTAGGAGTCTTAGGAGCCTCCCACTTTTTAATAGCATCAATCTTGGCAGGATCGACATGTATTCCTGCCACGTTAACCACATGTCCAAGAAATTGGACTTCTCGAATCCAAAGGTCACATTTAGAGAATTTCGTATACAACTGCTCATTTCTCAATAGTTCCAAGATCAGCTGCAGGTGTTGCTCGTGCTCTTTCCTGCTCTTGGAATAAATCAGTATGTCATCTATGAACACTATGACGAATTTTTCCGAATAGGGCTTGCACACACGGTTCATCAGATCCATGAACACAGCCGGTGCATTAGTTATCCCAAATGGCATCACCAAAAACTCATAATGTCCATAACGAGTTCGAAAGGCGATCTTCGCCACATCCTCCTCTCGGACTCTCAGCTGATGGTATCCTGACCTCAAGTCAATCGTAGAATAGAAACTCGACCCTTGCAGTTGGTCGAACAAGTCATCAATATGAGGCAAAGCGTAGCGGTTCATAACCATCACTTTGTTCAACTCCCGATAATAGATACACATGCGGAAAATCCCATCTTTCTTCTTAACAAACAGAACTTGAGCTCCCCCATGGAGAAGAACTAGGTCTAATAAAGCCCCTATCCAATAGCTCTTGGAGTTGGGTAGATAGTTCTTGAAGTTCGCCTGGTGCTAGGCGGTATGGTGCGCGTGCAACTGGAGCTGCTCCAAGTACAAGATCAATTTGGAACTCCACTTGACGAACAGGTGGAAGTCCAGGTAATTCCTCTGGAAAAACATCTGGGAAATCTCGGACTACTGGTATGTCCTCAATCTTAGTTTCAGTTTCAGCTCGAGTCTCAGATATGTTAGCCAAAATGGCTGGACAGCCCTTACGAATACACTTCTGGGTCTTCAGAAAGGAGATGATGCCCACCATGGCACCACCACGATCACCCTATATAGATAAAAGTTCTCTACTTGGGAGGGGAATACGAACAATCTTCTCCTGACAGAGAATTTCAGCATGTTGCTTGGACAACCAGTCCATGCCAACCACGAGGTCAAAGCTACCTAGGGTGATAGGTAAGAGGTTGATGGCAAACAATTGCCCATTCAACTCGAGCTTACAGTCACGACGTACATGGGTTACCTCGACAGGCTTCCCATCAGCCAATTCAATAGAGTACGGGGTATCAAGAAGAGTAGTAACCATCCCTAATTGTTTACTAAGTTTTGATGACACAAAACTATAGTCCGCACCAGTATCGTATACAATATAAGCAAGAGTGTCGTTCAAGGAACACGTACCCGTCACGACATTATTATCAATCCTAGCTTCCCAGAGCCCATCACAAATGCTCCCCATTGTTGTTGTTACCGTCGTGGTTATTATTGTTGAAAGACTTGTACCTCACACTATCCCACGTTCTCTTGCTAACACCAAAAGTAGAAGATGAAGCACCATGCTTCGGAAAAGTACCATGCTCAACAGCCTCATCAATGAGTTTGCGAGCCAGGTGAAAGATTTGTTAGATTCTGGGCAGGTGAGCTGCAGTGGCCAAGCCACGAATATAAGGGACCCACCCTTTTGGTATGAAATTCGATCCACTGGTAAAGTTGGTTAATTAGATTCGAGCATATGGTATCTAACTCCTGTAGTTTGGTAGTGTAGGCGTCGATCTCAGACCCATCCGTCTTTATATAACAAAATTTAGGTTTCAACACAGGGTGTTACGTTCTTCATCCAAGTATCTGTAACTCTTCGAGTGTGCATGTAGCATACATTACCCCATCATGCCTGGGGCAACTGCACATGGCAAAGACTTATACTATCGAAGCAATCAGACGGTCTCCTTCAGTTCCGTTGGAGTATCAAGGTTTACAATCAATAAAAAGACTTGAAAATACGATGGAAGGTTGTTGTTGTTGTGGCATGTACGTTCAAGGTATAAGAAAGTTCAAACGTGGAAGTCAGGGGAAAAGAACGATTTAGTAAAATAGATCTTTAATAGGTTGGAAAGATGCGAGGGCTTCAACCACCCTATCGTTGATCATAAAAGCTCAGTCTTATCTAAGTTAACAAGGGAAAAGAAAAGAAAATACAAGTAAGAAAATGGTAAGAGCCAATCGTCGCCACGCTCTGTCTAGATAGTAGAGCCTTCTTCCTCACTTTCCATGTGCTCGCCCTGCTCAGGTTCCCCTTCCATCCCTTCTTCCTCCTCTTTCTTGGTGTCAGTGTTATATGGTTCTCATCACGTACAGTCTCCTTCTCTAGTCCTATGTAAGCCAGTTTAGTGGTAAGCTGTACCACTCGTTCCTCCAATCGTGGCTATCAGCCATTAGTAGGTTTCATCTTCCCTTGTGATGTTGCACTACATCGCAGGCTTTACATAACTCCCCAAGAGTGTGTGTAACAAGCCCTGATCTAATGTGTTCCCATGAATCTACCATATGCATATGAGAAACAAGGATGTGCAGTCATACGTTCGCCCGCTCGCACTAGGCGTAAGGTACTAAAGTAAGAAATGAATTCTATATGTGTAACCCAATCCCGTCTGAGTTTCGAATGAAAGTAAGAAAGATCAAGTAACAAAGAACAGAAACTAATTGTCTCCTTGCTCAGTGAAAAAGGATAAGTCTCAGTATTTGAATTTCTTTAATTTGATTCGGTTTAATGGTACCATGTCATGCGCATCGTGCAGCTTCCTGTGTACGTGCGCCACAACGCTCTCAAGGGCTCCCTCCCTTGTACTATTGTTGTTTCCTCATCCATGAGGTTTGTTAGGACACTAATCCCAGTATTGCGCCACCTGGTGTAACCCTGGGTTCCCACCAGTGACGTGTTCAGAATTAGGTCTAGAACTAGAAGATTTCATATCTCCCGAAACCATGTGTTGTAGATATATGTAGCTAAAAGCTAGTTGTGCACTTAAGTTGTGAGTGTACTTATGCTATGATGATTATAGACTAGACTCAACATGCAGTCCTAGTTCACTATAACCAATGGCTCTGATACCAATCTGTCACACCCTCAAATTTCCACTGCGGGGTTTATACCGCGAGGTGCATGACATACCAGGATCCCATAGCCATAAGTCATATGAACGAATTCTAAATGCCCAAACCATTTAGTTCGTTTTCAAAAATCAAGTTTAGTTAAGCTGCGGAAGCGTAAACCAAATTTTAAACCTTTTTAAAACCATGCGCAAAACAACGCGCCCAGGATAAAAACCATATGGAAGAAAACATAAAAGCATAATATGTAATTTAGGTGTATGCCCAAGACCCCAAATGCAGTGAAGTGTGCAGTGCTTTCTAATCCTGGCACCGGAAGCTAACTACCTGCAAAAGCATGTATATTGTGGGTCAACAAACAATGTTGGTGAGTTCACTAAGTAAAGAAAGTGAGTAAGTAAGTGCGCTGGTTTTCGAAACCACGTAAGCAAATAAAAGCGTTGGTCTCCCAGACCCAAATGTTCAAGTGTTATCAGTTTAAGCGTGTTAGGGGTAGCTAACCCACTCATTGCAACTAAACAGAATTATTGGGACACCTTCAGTAACATAATAATTTGCCTCAATAACTGGTGTCTATCAACACCAGTTCTCAAATGTGGTAAGAAGTTCATGCCCGTGACTCAAGCACCTCAGGCATGAGGTTGCTGCACAACCTAATTGCGCTATCAGAAAACTTTCACAACAGGTCAGTTTAGTAGAAAAAATCCCAAAAGTTGTGTATTCATCCAAACGGGATGAATCCACTTGGAAAACCCAAATTATTCCAATGTTAATCTTCTGTAAAAATTTCATAACTTAATTCTTTATGAAACTCGAGTTATGACAGTTTAAAGTCGACTCAGTTTGTTAACCCGAAATTCTGATATGACCTATTTTCTAAGAAAATTACAAAAATGACTCAAACGACGTCCAAATCACTCGATTTTACCCATTATGAAAAGCTAAGACCAGGTATGATATAACCATGCAAAGAAAACATCAAAACCATCATGTTAAAGCCACGTAACAGACCCTATAAGTTAACCTAAACATTCTGTCCAGATTTTAATCATGCATAAACCTTTATTTAAACGACTCCCGTGTGCGTATAATCGATCAACAATCATTACAAAACATTCCTATGACCTATTAAGATCAGAATCTATCATAATACATGCAAAAATCATAACGCTAACGATCAAAACATCAACAACTTGCGCAACAAGTAATCTATTATATCACTAATCGCCTATCATCATGTTTAACTCGTTAAATCTTCGAAAGCTTCAAGTTTTAGTATTTATAAAAAGGTCTCAGACCTGGACAAACTTTGTTATAGGGTTTTCATAACATAATAATAAGACTAAAGCATAATAGATTAAGGATTATACCACAAGCTCTTCAAAACAACCAACCGAATGCTCTTGAAGCTTCCCGATCGATGTTCTTGCGCCTTAGCAGGTGGTTTGGGGTTAATATTTCGTAGGTAGGGCAGTAGGGGCGATTAGGGTTTGAGTTTAGATGATACAAGAGGCTTAGGGTTGCTTAAAAAGGTGTTTAAGTCGGTTTGGTGGCGTCAGGCACCCGCGAGCGGGCCGCTCGGTCCTTGTGAGCGGCCGCTCACAGGGCCTTGGCCCGCGTGGGTGGCCCGTTTCGTCACCCGACGTGTTTTCCTTTGACGTTTTCGCTATTTCGGACCGAAATAAGTGTAACCCCATGTGTTAAGACCCCAATCATCCTAATGGTCCACCTTTAACGATTTTTATTAACGTATTCGGTTTAAGTTCACATAATCACATATGGTTTGCACATAGTTTCACCGAGTATCACAGAAGCACGTAATTGCAATCAATCCAAACCAACTATCTCACAATTATTAAACTTCATTATTCGCCAACGTCCGAGGTTCACTAATCATGTATACAGTCTGGTAATTCCTCGAATTACCACTTTATGCAGTTATTAACTTATAACTGTGTAACGCGTGTCCTATCTAGCTAAACCTAGTTAAGTATAATGCAAGGAATGTAACTAGAGTTTAGTTAAAGTGAGAACCTGAAATTGCGGGGGTATCAGAAACGTAGTGCTATTCCACAATCTTTTATATATTAATTACTCATTTTAGCTTTGTTAACTCTCGTGCTTTTACCAACCTATCACATCCCCACACTTGAGCTTTGTTTGTCCTCAAGCAAATTGTTTATTGCAAACCAACTTGAAAAAAAATAACATTCCAACTTCTTTTTCGATTCTCAAATGCGGTCCCTAGTCATACCCTAACTCACAAGACTTACGCCTCTCAGTAGATTTACATTCCAAAGGTTTAAATAATGCTCAAATTTATAAAATAAAAAATTGCCTAGCCAAATCCAACTAAGATCCAAGTTCACATTTTTGCACACCCCTCACAATAGATCACTCCTCTCGGTTTCAAAGTCATAAATAATCGCTCAATGACCGAGATACATGCTTGTTTTAATATGTTTGACAGACAATAATGCTTCACACAAAAGTAGGCACACATCTAAAGGACTTATGGGTTCTGGGCTTAGGTAAAGGTGGGGAATTTTTAGGCTAACAAGTGGCTAAACACAAACAAATTGATTATTTTACATACTAAGACCAACAAAATTATGGGTTTTTTCCCGTACCTTTCTTCATGTTTTTGATAATTCTAAGGTATTGGCACATTCTTGATTTGAACCCATATATTCTTCTAGCTCTTTATATTGTGACAAAGATGACCAAAAATTTTGAAATGCGGGTTGAATCTTGAAAAAGAACCCAAATTTTGAACCCCCCTCGAAAAGTTACACAAAATAGACCCCAAAATTGTTTGATTTGGTGAAGTTTTGAGTGATTTATGGTTGTGGAGAGGTTAGGGTTCTTGAGGAAGATGGAGATGAAGAAGATGAATGGTAGGTAATGTTTAAAGAATGGTTTAATCGTGTGATTGAGATCGATGTTATGCAAATGAATTAGAGTTTTGGGGTGTTTGGAAGTGTTCGGGTGATGTTAAAGTGAATAAGAGGGTGTTTGGTTAACATTTATAATACAAGAGCAAGCATTCAGCAAAGCAACCGTCTGGGGGCCGTTTGCCGCAACTTAAGGCATCTAGGTCTGATGTGGCCGTCGGAGACGACAACCCCACCATCTCCAGAGACGGTGGGTCTTTGATTTTTGGCTGTTTGGCAGCCATCTGCCGCCAATTGGGTCGTTTGGGCTTGGTTGGCCGTCGGAGACGGCAACCCCATTGTCTCTGACGGTGGGTCTTTGATTTTGGTGTGTTTGACAGCCGTTGGTCTCCATTTTGGATGTTGGGACTGAGTGGCCGTCTCTGACAGCGGCTGCTGTTCAAATTTCTTTTTTTTGAGAAATCACACTTGACAATTGGTTTGCTTACACAACACTAGAGATTTCACAAACGAAAACAAAATTAGAATCAACATGGGTGACTAAGGAATAATTATGGGTGGACGAAAACGCACAATGATAGGGAAAACACACAACGAAATCCTAAATTCCTTTATCATCCATGCACCTATTACTCTCGTGGTGTTAGCACGCATCAAATCTGTCAAATTCTCAAACAAGCAATGTATAGGCCCACTCTCAATCAAATGATCATTTTGATATATAATTTCTTTTGGGGAGTAAGGCTCAAGATCTCACTAACAAATGAAAAGGAAATGGGTTAATGATATGCAAAAAAAATGTTATACTCTTCACATGTCTTTTCTAACTAGGCAATTCATACTTTTCTTCAAAAAAAACAACCATTGGAAAAGACATCAAGGAACTTAAAGAGTTTTTGACCATGACTAGGGATCGACACTCATGATTCAACAATCAAATGGAACTTTAAAAAAAATACTTATCGGTTTCACAATGCTCAAATAACACTTAAGGGCATGCAGTTTTCCGAATTGTATATTTTTCTCCCCCTCCCCACACTTAGAACAAACATTATCCTCAATATATCAAAATTGGAGGGGCGATACTTATTAAAAGATTTATTCTGAAAAAGCTATGTGAGGGTTGTGATCAATCAATCCCTAAAGTTTCAATTCCCTACTATTTAGAATAAACAAAACTTCAAAACATAGTAATTATGGGAATTGGATGCACCTGATTTAAAGCTGATGGTGCACACTCATCATTTTCCTCTCGACCTATTTACAAGCTCATTTCTTCTTTTGCTTGTTACCTACATTAAATCTCACCTTTCCTTTGACATCAACCACAAAACAGATGAATTAATATATGATTCATACAATCTCCCATTTTATTCAAACATAACATAAAAACAAAAACACTAACTAGGATAGATCCTTTAAACCTCTCAACATTCCGGTTATGAGGACGAGTGAGGTCTCGTGAGGGTTAAACACACCCACAACACTTATTTGTGTACTAGCAAAACGCAAAATAAAATACACCAAGAAAAATAAAGAAAACCACACAGAAGCAAAAGAAACAATTAAACATACAAAAATATACAACTAACAAATACCTCTTACTTACGGTTGTCGAAGTAAACATTTTCCTACCGAATTTCCAATATAAGCTCGGTAGTTCACCTTCCATGCCTCAATCTGTTCATTCTCCTTCAACTTGTCCATCGAATTCAAGCATGAAGGTTTTATCCCACATTTTCCTACCGAATTTTCAACATACACTCGGTAGTTCACATGCCAAATCCACAATTGCTTCCCAGTTATTGGCATGAGAATTGGGTGATTCTTGTTGCGGGGCCATTTTACAATAAATTGCCCAATGTCCTCCTAGTTCACCTTCCTCTTCTTCATCTTTAAACCTTCATCCTCCACTTTGTTGGGTGCCATAATCAACACGGGATGAGATTCGTGAGGAACTTTCACCTCATCCACCAAATCTTCATGAGATACCAAGTCTTAAGTTGGGGTTAACCATTCAGAAAGACTTGTAGTATCTTCATCTATATCAGCATCTACTATAATACCATAGGCCAACTCGTTTTGCTCACACTTAAGTTAGGCAAATTCCTCGGCTAGTTGATGAACCTGCATGACCAAAGCTTCATGAGCTTTGTCTCTCACTTCATTTCCCTGCTTCGTCTCTTTTATCATATCTATGATAGCATCAAACTTGGAATCTCGTGAGTTTTGAGGTTCTTCATATGCCGGTTGAGGTCTATTATGATAGTAGTCATCATATCCCTAATGGTTTTGATATTGGTGTGTCCTTTGGCTAAATGAACTCCCTTGATACCTGTCATTTAACTGATAATAGTCTTGGGAGTTTGAATAGTGTGGTGGATGATGTGAAGAAGATAAATGTGAATCTTCATGTTTTTCTAGCCAAAAATAATACGATCTTGTCTTTCTTTAATTGATTCAATTCTCTTACGGGCCACTGGACAATCTCCACACAAATGATATGGGCTCCCACAACAAGGACGAGTACTATCATTGTGACACCCGACATATTCAACTAAACATTTTACAACCTTATAAGTCTACCTTAGCGAAAAACATTTATTAACGTACTTAACTGGGTCAGTTGATTCGGGTTACTTTACGTATTGTCCAGAGTTCAATGATCTGGAGGATCATTGATGTTATTTTGTGTACACACGAGTCTTAAGTCCCGTTGTTGGAGAATTACATTAATTGATATAAGTGTTATACATAGATTGATCCATATATGTTATATAATGTGCAAATACGTGTTTTAACGGTGTTTACATGATTATACATGATTCTATATGCTTAACATATGTTAGGATTGCATGTTCATGTGTTAGGATGTGTTAAAATGCGTTTAAAAACGACAAAACTAGAAAATCTGGAAGAGACAGGAATTGGTTCGACTTTAAGGGGGATCGAAACAAGATATTGATGCCTTGGAAACTCTCATTCGACCACGCTGATACCCCATTCAACCCATGCAAGGGTTGAATGAATAGCCACTATAAATACCATACTTTGTAATTTTTCATTATTTCACAAACCCTAAACGCCTCTAAACACTAATCTCTCGACCTTAATCACTGGGGAAGGATTTTGTGACCTTGTTTTTCACAATCTAACCAAAAAAACACCCTCTATATCATAAACAAGTGAAGATCTAAGGTGTGTTCTTGATCCAAAATCCTTTTTAAGAATTTTGATTCGTTTTTATTAAACCCCAAGGGTCTAGATCTGTTCTAAGATGGTTTTCATGATTAAAAACCTTTCTAACACCTTTCTAAAACAAAACCTCATCAATAAATATGAGTTTTCATACAAATTAACATGTGTTAATGGTGTTTTATGTTGTGTTATGTGTTGCTTGATGATTGAATGTTGTATAGATGTTATAGGGATGCTCTAGGACTGTTATTGATGATGGCTTTTGATTATCTTAGGTTACAAGTTGTTGGATGATGATGTTTTGTCTATTTTGGGGATTTTTTGTTAGATCTAGGGTTTGATTCATGATGTTAATGTTAATGAAATGATTAGGGGTTTTCATATACTTACTAATCTGAGCATTTTGAGCTGATTATTAAGGGATTTCAACAAGTTTCCAAAGTGGGTAAAGTTTACATACATTGATGTGACATTTCCATAATTTTGCCATTTTGGGTAAGTTATTAAACGGACTGATTTTGGAGTAAAATTAGTAGGGGTTTGTATGGATATGTTATTCATGCTTGACTACTGTGATTCATGATGTTTGGTGATGTTTTCGGACTATTTAGATGCGATTTGGTGCGTTTTGTGATGTTTGGTTGAACTAGGTCGAACCACCAAACTCATTCGACCCATCGTGGGGTCGAATGGAGTTTAGGGAGGTCGAACCAACACCCCTCAGTCGAATGAATCTTGTTTTGGTCGAATTAACATGTGCTAAGTTCGAATGAACATGTGTTAGGTCGAATGAACATGTGTTTAGGTCGAATTAACATATGTTAGGTCAATCGAACTTGTGTATGGGTCGAATCAACAACATATGGGTCGAATGAAGACCCATATGGGTCAAATGAACTTCCGGAAACCCTGATTTGACCTTACACCTTCTTATGTGCGATTCTTGATACAAACTATGTGTTTTATGCTTGAACCTTATGTGTAATCTATGTGTACTTGATTAGTTTATGTAATGGGTCACCAACAGGAAGTCGGGTCGGTCTTGTATGAGGATCGAATTGTCAAAAACAAAGACTTTGATCAAACAAGTATATCAATTCAGGTGCGGAATCCCTGAATCGATTCCGAAATGATAATAATACTAGCAAAACACACAAATCACTTTCAAAGTTTCCATTTCATTCATAAACGTGTAGATTAATCTTAAAATTTGTTGTTTACAATGAAATAAAGTAATAACAGACTCAAAGAAACCCTAGGGAGAAAACACACTCGAAGGAGGGAAATTAAATGACAACTGTTAAACTTAAAATCTGATTCAGCCTATATATAGAACTGCACATTCGACCATACGTATGGGCGAATGTGCACGTTCGACCAAACAAACGGGAAAATCAGCACTATATACTACAAAACTTTCCTTCGACCTTGAGCTTCTCCCTTCGACCATTAAACTTCACCTTCGACCACATACAAATCCACATTCGACCTTACGATTATGACAAAAAAAGATTGTATTAGCAATCCAATAGCACTAGTCGCATAATATGCATCAACAGGTCTGGTGTGTCGTAAAAAACATTTTCGAACATAATTAGTCATGATCTGGACAATCGGAGACTAGTTAACCTACGGGTTATTAGTCAAAACACTTATGCAAACTTTTATAATAGATCGCCGGTATTTGGGACTATCAAGACTGTGTCTTTGTTTAAGGAATCAAGTTAAGGTGAGTGTCACAGCCCCATTCTTTACTGTTTTCATACTTTTGGGGGAGAAACATGCGGTACCAACTTACAAACTTTTAGACCAACATATTACATTATATCACATGGATACTTAGTGACTTTTATTCATCGGTAAAGACCTCTCAAACTTAGTGAACCATTAATATGTGGATACATAGCGGGGAAAGTGTGAATAGATCTATTGGGCCTGGAAAGCCCCACTCGGGCCAATTGGAGGTCGATGGCGGGTGCATATTTGTCCTACAAACTTACGGCACCGGGTGATAAACTGGTGATGGGTATAGAGGCATTCTAACATTCGGAAATGGTTCACGACACTATAGTATCATGTATCGATGTCTAGTTAGCATCAAGTATAGATGTAAGGATTGTTGGGTCTGGATTACTACTGTTACAAGCTTTTGCAAACTTTATCTCTGTGACTTACCGGCACTGTATGTGTTGACTAACTTTGCATGTTTTCTCAGGTCGCTAAGGTAGCAGGGAGTCTTCGGCGCACTGGAGTCGCACTACGTCTAGTCTTGCTTTCTAAGTAAATCGTGATTGGTTTGACTACATACATTTGAAACTATGGTTTTGTAAACTTAAACCTTCCGCCGTCATTGTGTTTTCTTACTTTGATACTTTTAAACTGCATAGTTGGTTATTTCTATGTTATTTTCATATCATATAGTTGTCGTTTATTGTGACCGTTGACTTGGATTCTGGTATGTCACGTGCCTTGCGGTAAGACCCCGCAAGTGAATTTGAGGGTGTGACAGATTGGTATCAGAGCCAATGTTTATAGTGAAGTAGGACTGCATGTAGAGTCTGGTCTATAGCCGAGTCACACACACTAGAGGGTCACATGTTATGAGTCGTTTTAGTGGGAAACTTACTAACTTTGTCGGGGTGTCTATATCATCATCATACTTATGTGTTACAACATCTATTCTTTCTTGGGTTTTACCTATTCTTTATCTTATCTTATCTTCTTCCTCGGGATTTTGAAGACAAAGGGATTGACTTGTTGATTCTTGGCATGATGGTGTTGTACATTGGAGTGGCTTCGGCGTACCTTCGAGATCTGTCCAGTATTAAGACATCTTCCTTTCATGCTCCAATGGACACACTTGCTCATACACATACTATCTTGCACTTTTTACTTAGTGTATTACGCCTCGGGATGATTATTCATTCGGGGATCCTTACACGCTTGGTATTCTGATCGGGTGGTTCGTGGTTGATACGGATTGGTCGGATCAGGATGATTCTCTATTATTATCGCTAGTGGTGATACTAGTGACGAATATGAACGTCTTGTTCTTTCTTTGTTCCAGAAGATGTGAGCTACTCATGGTGGTGGACATCGTGGTGGCGGTGGTGGTTGTTGTGGCGGTCGTGGTGATGAGAATATCCCTATGACTCAAGCCGAACTGAACAAGATGATTCAGCAATAGGTGTCTGTTGCCCTTGCTGCATTCCAGGCTGCTCAACAACGATTGTGGTGGTAATTTGATTGCTACTACTCCTGTTTTCTTGTACCTTTGTGGTGTATTCGTTTTATTTATTTGGTGTGTTGATACAGGTAATGCTGTTAACCCACCTCCTCCTACCTGCACCTACAAGATGTTCATGGACTGCAAGCCTCATAACTTCAGTGGGAATGAGGGTGTAGTGGGTTGCTTAGGTGGTTGGAGAAGGTTGTGTCTGCTTTTGCTATGTGTAATTGTCCTGCTGTGGACCATGTGAAGTTTGCTACTGGAACCTTTGAGAATCGTGCTTTTGCTATGTGTAATTGTCCTGTTGTAGACCATGCCTTGGGATAAGTTTGTGTTTCGGCTGAAGAATGAGTATTGTCCCCGGGATGAGATTAAGAAGCTGGAGCATGAACTGTGGAATCATCCGATGAATTTTCATACAAATTAACATATGTTAATGGTGTTTTATGTTGTGTTATGTGTTGCTTGATGATTGAATGTTGTATTGATGTTATAGGGATACTCTTGATGATTGAATGTTGTATTGATGTTATAGGGATGCTCTAGGACTGTTATTGATGATGGGTTTTGATTATCTTAAGTTACAAGTTGTTGGATGATGATGTTTTGTCTATTTTGGGGATTTTTGTTAGATCTAGGGTTTGATTCATGACATTAATGTTAATGAAATGATTAGGGGTTTTCATATACTTACTAATATGAGCATTTTGAGCTGATTATTAGGGAATTTCAACAAGTTTCCAAATTGGGTAAAGTTTATATGCATTATTGTGACATTTCCATAATTTTGCCATTTTGGGTAAGTTATTAAACAGACTGATTTTGGAGTAAAATTAGTAGGGTTTTGTAGGGATATGCTATTCATGCTTGACTGTTGTGATTCATGATGTTTCGTGATGTTTTCGGACTGTTTAGATGCGATTTGGTGCGTTTTGTGATGTTTGGCTGAACTAGCTCAAATCAACCAAACTCATTCGACCCATCGTGGGGTCAAATGGAGTTTAGGGAGGTCGAACCAACACCCTCTCAGTCGAGTGAATCCTGTTTTGGTCAAATTAACATGTGTTTAGGTCGAATGAACATGTGTTAGGTTGAATGAACATGTGTTTTGGTCGAATTAGCATATGTTAGGTCAAATGAACTTGTGTATGGTTCGAATCAACAACATAAGGGTTGAATGAAGAGCCATATGGCTCGAATGAACTTCCAAAAACCCTGATTCGACCATACACCTTGCTATGTGCGATTCTTGATACAAACTAAGTGTTTTATGCTTGAACCTTATGTGTAATCTATGTGTACTTGATTAGTTTATGTAATGGGTCACCAACGGGATGTCCGGTCGGTCTTGTATGTCGGTTTAACAGTCAAAAATGTTTTCAAACATACTTAGTCATGATCTGGACAATCGGAGACTAGTTAACCTACGAGTTATTAGTCAAAACACTTATGCAACCTTTTATGATAGATCGTCGGTATTTGGGACTATCAAGACTATGTCTTTTTTTAAGGAAGCAAGCTAAGGTGAATGTCACAGCCCCATTCTTTATTGTTTTCATACTTTTGGGGGAGAAACATGCGGTACGAACTTACAAACTTTTATACCAACATATTACATTATATCACATGGATACTTAGTGACTTTTATTCATTGGTAAAGACCTCTCAAACTTAGTGAACCATTAATATGTGGATACATAGCGAGGAAAGTGTGAATAAATCTATTGGAACTGGCAAGCCCCACTCGGGCCGACTGGAGGTCGGTGGCGGGTGCATATTTGTCCTACAAACTTACGGCACCAAGTGATGAACCGGTGACGGGTATAGAGGCATTCTAACGTTCAGCAGTGGTTCACGACACTATAGTATTATGTAACGATGTCTTGCTAGCATCATGTATAAATGTACGTCTTGTTGGGTCTGGATTACTACTGTTACAAACTTTTGCAAACATTATCTCCGTGACTCACCGACATTGTATGTGTTAACTAACTTTGCATGTTTTCTCAGGTCGCTAAGGTAGCAGGGAGTCTTAGGCGCACTGGAGTCGCACTGCATTTAGTCTTGCATTCATAAGTAAATCGTGATTGGTTTAACTACATACATTTGAAACTATGGTTTTGTAAACTTAAAGCTTCGCTGTCATTGTCTGTTCTTACTTGGAAACTTTTAAACTGCGTGGTTGGTTATTTCTACGTTATTTTCATATCATATTAGTTGTTGTTTTTTGTGACCGTTGACTTGGATCCTGGTATGTCACGCGCTTCGCGGTAAGACCCGCAAGTGGAATTTGAGGGTGTGACAATCATCACACGAGTTGATGTTGTTGCACCAATTTCCTTTTTGGCTTTGATCACCATGATTTAGCACGGGTTGTTGGTTGGGATTTTGGTTTTGGTTTACCCTCTCAAATATTGGATTGCTATAGCTCAATACGGGTTGGTTTTCATAGTGACCATTTTGGTTTCAGATTACTGGCTCAAATATGGGATTGCTATGGCTCAATACGGGTTGGTTTCGGTTAACATTTCAACTATTAGGGTATCGGTTGTTGTTGAGCTTTTGAGGTGGGTTTGTAATAGTGGCCCTGTTGTTGTGAGTATTTTTGGTTTCGGTTTTGATGTGGATATAGAGGAATGTTGGCACAATTTCAGTTAATGGAAGTTGGTGGAAGAGGTGGTCGCCGGTTGTTACCTCCTCGAAAGATTGTTTGGGCTTTGCGTGTTGGTGGTTTAGATAATTGTTAATTAGTTGCAGGTAGATGTCGCATTCCTTGTATTCTTGAACTTTTTTGTGGAACACTAAAACAATCTTGTAATAAATGCTCTTGAATCCCACAACATTCACATGGATCGTCATCTACCCAATTCATGACGATCTTGTCTTGTTAATTTCTAGTTCTCCGGGTTGTATACAAGTAGTGAACTTCTTCCGAAATGTCGAGTACTATGCATTATCTGTCACCTGCACACTCAACAAAACCATGTGTAACAACGAGCAAAAAGAAATAACAAAGTTAAAAAATTAAACAGTTAATCGCAAAAATCAACTAAAAACAAAAAAAAACACCAAGCGCACGAAACTCCCCGGCAACGGCGCCAAAATTTTATCGGATGTCGCGGTCCGGTCAAAAATAAGATTTATATGTCTACCTTATCACCTTAAACTATGTAGTTTGTGTTAATTGGGTGTCGATCCACAAAGAGGGTACAAAATAAGAACAACAAGGATGGAGGCAAGGGGGTCTTTTACTGCACCGAATTACAGTCATCCCTACATATAACCCAGCTTGTAAGGCATATAGAAAATTGACCCATGTGGAAATGGACTGGCATCGTAATCAAACCTCACGCCAGAGAGCAATCTGATCTAGAAGGTTAAAGACATTAGAGAAATCAACCATAAGCATAGCCAACGGCCTATCAAAGTATAAAGTATTCAAAAAACATGTTGGCACTATGAAGCATTACATCAACCCCATTAAGATCCATACCCCTAACAAATTGGTTTTAATATTTATTTATATATGTAACATATACCTTGTTAGAAACTTGTGTATACATGACATGAAAAAGTTAAATATTAAATAGTTAGTTTTAATTTAATATATTTAAAATCAAATATCTTGCCTAAGTTATAAACTAATAATTTAGTATATCATGTTCACTTCCTGCTATAAAGCATTGCATCACCCTATTAGGATTCCCTACATGTAATAAATTAGGTTTAATTTTCATTTATATATATATATATATATATATATAACATATACATTGTTAGAAACTTGTGTATACATGACTTCCAGCTTTGAGGTGTGGGCGGGGAGAGTGGCGATCCAAGGTTTAGAAATTGAAATGATTACGATTAAGATTTACACTTAAACGACTATAGAAACCACATATATAAGGTTTAAAATCATTACGGGACATTAAATTATTACGAGAACAAAAAAAAGAAGCTAAATTGTTTAAGTTTTAAACTTCTAAATGCGTTATTTCAGTAGTCACCCTTTCGGCTTAATGATACTATTTTTATATTTTATGCTTCTTTTATATTATATATATATATATATATTTGTTGCTTATATATATCGGAAATCATCAAACTAATTCAATCATGTTTATTATTTGAATTATCAAACTAGTTTATTTATTTGAATTTCAAGAGAAATTATTGAAAAACAAATAAAATTATGAATTTCTCAATTTCAAAGTTTTTAGTTTTAAAAACAAAATGTGGTTCATTTTGTTAACTATAACCTTTTTAATATATGTGTTGTGTCTTATACCTTAAGCTACTATACTTATCTTAGTTAAATTGTAAGATGTTCATGCTTGGTGCATTATTATATATAATGGGTTGGCCTGTATGATGTGAGGGGTGTCACTTAGACTCTTTTGTTGAACGCAAATCTAATATGTATATATTTACTAATTATATACTTAAGTATTTAAATAAGATAATTTTTTATTTAATAATACTTAGTTATAAAATAAAAATATTAGATGTAAATTTAAATCTTAATTTAATGTATCACAAATAAGATAAAAGGTAACGCGAAGAACTTTTTTTCTTGAAAGGTTAATTTCTTTTAAATATGTGGTATGTGGGACTTGAACCATGGACCTTCCACAACCTAGGTGTTTTTAAAGACTTTGTCTTTGCCAATAGACCACCACTCCATTGATCAACGTGAAGAACTTAATAATTTTAAGTTTTGTGCATTAAATAATATATTAATTAGAAACAGCTAATTGCAAATTAGAAATTATGTTATACTTTGAAAGCTGTAACAAATATCTTAAAAAGTTTGTAAAATTACAATGTTGTCAAAGAGTTTATATATAGGTAAAGGATCCGGTAGGAAAAATTGTTTTGTGTAGGAAGTGTAGGAATTATTTTCAACCATTAGATCAAATCTGATTAAATCTTTAGATGAAGGGCATTATAGACTTTTTGTCCATTTTGTATTTATTACAAACACACTAAATTAGCAACTAACATCTAGATATTTATGAAGATTAATCATATTAAATTAACTAATTATTCATTTTTTTCATAAGAATAATAATATTCATATCAAATAAGTTGATCAATACCAAAAAACTTGTTCGATTCTTCAAACATATAACCCATCTCTATCACTTGTTCGATTATTCAAGTCATGGCAGAAGGTTAACATCAGGAGTGTTTTATAATAACGTCAGGAGTGTTTTATAATGAAAGAGAAACTAGTATGCATTAATAAGGAGTGTTTTATAATATCATCGGGAGTGTTTTATTATAACATCAAGAGTGTTTTATATTGAATAAACATAATAGAATTGTTTTAAAATTGTAGAAGTGTTTTAAAATTGATATGAGGGAGAAACTAGGGTGCATTAATTAAGGAATTATGGGAACAATTTCCAAACTAATAGGAGATGAGAAATTGGTTTTCTCTAAATAAAGTGCATGGTTGCTTTTGTTTTGTGAAGATGATGTTTGACTTTGATATGATATTATTGAAAACAATAATTAGGAAAGAGGGAGAGAGAGAGAGAGAGAAAGGTACATAAATGTAGTAAGCATTTAAACAGTTTCTAAAAACTTGATACATAATGACCTTGATACCCTCATTTAAAACACATATTGACAATCATACCCTAATTTCTTTAATATATTAATTAGATTTTAAACACCATCATATTTTTTAATCTCCACCATCCATCTTTAAATCTAATGGTTCAAAACACTCCCTACACTTCCTACACAAAACCATTTTCCTACAGGAACCCTACCATATATATATATATAGGGGAAAGTAATTTGAGAACACCTATATTTCGTGTGTGAACCGTTGAGAACGGCATCTAAAACATTCAAATTCCAAATTTCTTTTTACACTTGTCTTTATTACTAAAAATTCCATCTCAAAAAACACAAATTACGCGTAAAAATTCAAACGTATACGAAAGTAATTTGTTTTTACACATGTGTAAATTTACTGTTTATACATGTGTAAACTGTTTCATTTACACATGTGTAAAAAGTTAATTTGAAAGTGTTTTTGCAAGAAAAGATGAATTATTTGGAAAGAAAATTCATTTATTAATGTTGTATTTTGATAATAATGAGGTTTGTATTAAATTTTTTTGATTTTGATTGATTTTTTTTACTTGTTCTCACGGTTCTCAAATATTTAGCGTTCTCAATATAACCCTCCCTATATATATATATATATATATATATATATATATATATATATATAGTATATATATATATATAGGGAAAATATCATTTAGGAACCAAGGTACTAGTTAGGAACTTAGGAACTAATCTGAGCCATACATCTTTTAATTTTTATCTAAGGGTAGGATTGTAATTGAACAATTATGATTTATATTTTAATTAAAAAAAAAGTTTTTAAAGATGGAAACTAGATCACGTACGATTCAAAACTCCTAATATCACTCAATTGCATTCATAACTTCCAAAATTTACGATCCAAAATTTCAATCTCTCGTACGCTTCATTCGACCAGGCATCAATCGATTAAGATAACCAAGTGATGGATAATAATCATATACATGAAAACATTCAATCAGTTTCTCACGATATTGAGGATCATAATACACAATCACAACCTTTTTTTGCAAAATAGTGTTGAGAATCAAGGTATTTGTGTAATGTTTTTTTAGTTTTTTAATTTCTTTTTGTTCGCAATTAGGGTTTCAGTTTTTGCGAAACAGGAGGTTTGTATTAGACACAGCAGTTTTTTTTACGTACAAAAATTTTTCATACGTACAAAGTTTTGGAATTATACACCGACGTATAATTCAGATCATGTTGCGTTATAGCAGTTTTCGTACGTACAAAGAGTTATACAATTATTCACTGTCGTATATTAGTTTAGTTTTTGGAATTATACACCGAAGTATAATTCAGATCATGTTTCGATTATAGCAGTTTTCATACGTACACCGATGTATAATTCAGATCATGTTGCGATATAGCAGTTTTCAGATCATGTTACATTTTTCATAAGTACACCGATGTATAATTCAGATCATGTTGAAGCGTACAGATACACTAACATTCATCTATACATGATGTATATTAGTTTAATGTTTTGTCATGAACACTGATGTATATTAGTTTAATGTTTATTCATCTATACACTGATGTATATTAGTTTAATGTTTATTCATCTATACACTGATGTATATTTAGTTTACTGTTTTGTTATACACCAGTGTATATATGCTTAAGCGCAATGATATCCTAAGATTTTTTTGAGCGTACATAAACAAATAACAGTAACATACACAGGTGTATATTAATTATTTAAAATGTAATGTCTGACGTAGGTTCTAATGTGCATTTGTTTATTGTAGGTTCCTCGTCCAACAAAGTATACGAGTCTCCTGGTGGGACGAGATATTGGACTCCTGTTGTACCAGACAATGTTAAACCATTTGTAGGTGCCAAGTTTAGAACGTTGGACGAAGCTATCATAATGTACGAAAACTATGGAGAGGCAGCCGGTTTTGGAACTCGTTTGTCTACACGAAAACAAGTAGATGGTGTGACTATAAATAGGTACATTTTGTGTTCAAATGCAAAGACAACAACATCGCTTGAAGGTGCTGAAAACGTTGAGGAAAAGGCTGAAAGATCTCGTTGATCTAATATTAAATCAACTGGATGCAATGCGTGTGTAAGAATGTCTGTGTATAACTAGTAGGCCTATACACTGATGTATAATTGAGAAGTATGAATATACACTGACGTATATTTGTTGAATATTATGGTACATTACACTGTTTTTTATAGTACTAGTTGGAATATACACTGATGTATAATTGTGAAGTATAAATATACACTGATGTATATTTTTTGAATATTATGGTACATTATAATGTTGCATATACACAGGTGAAATTAAATAGTGTTTTATGTTTGATGTTTGCATCAGTTGCTATAGAATGTCTATGTATAACAAGTAGGACTATAAACTGATGTATAATTGTGAAGTATGAATATACACTGACGTATATTTGTTGAATATTATGGTACAGTACACTGTTTTTATAGTACTAGTTGGACTATACACTGATGTATAATTGTAAAAGTATGAATATACACTGATGTATATTTGTTGAATATTATGGTACATTATAATGTTGATTATCTATTAAAGATTCAAACTAAAATTGGATATGATTTTGGGGTTTCACGGGTTTCAATACTAAATTGATTCTTATTAATAATAGTTTCTGCTTTCTATAATATCAACCCATTAGCAATGCACCAATGTGTATCATGATAATATTCAACTTCAACATCATGGTGTATGCAAGAAGAAATATACGACAGTGAATAATAGCAGAAAACACATAAAGAAAAACAAACAGTACTTTTATTATTAGGTAAACTAATACATAATAAAAAAAAAATTGGACATCGTTTCAAT
The DNA here is from genome assembly GCA_030844895.1 of Ambrosia x helenae. NCBI lineage: Eukaryota > Viridiplantae > Streptophyta > Magnoliopsida > Asterales > Asteraceae > Ambrosia > Ambrosia x helenae. The sequence continues at coordinate 96,089,322 of CM061223.1, forward strand.
CAAATACTAAAACCAATTTTTTTTAAAGGACAGTGTCGTGCGTCATGATATCCCAAACGACCACAGTTGGTACAATAACGTGGATTCCTATTAATGTACTCATAAACCACATTGTATGCTTCATTGCCAAAAATTACATCTCCTTCTCCAAACTCAAAAGCTCCGTGTCCTGCATTAGAGCACATTCATTATGTAATTTACTTGTTGTCAACTTCACCTTGTAACCAAAACCTAAATAAAATACACAAAAACATATAGTTCACAATAGTGTATACTGAAGTCAAACATGCTTTTTAATCATATAGTCAATTATATACACCAATGAATACTTAATCCATACGGTAACAATGTGCGTATGTTATATACACTTGTACATTTTTATATACACCAGTGTATATAAAATGTACACTGATGTATATTCTATGTGTACAATTGAATATACACTGATGTATAAAAGTTTGGTGTATTCATTAGTGTCAAGTATATACACTGATGTATATTCTATGTGTACAATTGAATATACACTGATGTACAAAAGTTTGGTGTATTCATTAGTGTCAAGTATATACACTGATGTATATTCTATGTGTACAATTGAATACCCCAAAACCTACGTAAAAAAAAGTTTGGTGTACACTCAATATACGATGGTGTATATTAAACTCTGTACCACATTCGATGATCGTACATTACAAACCTAGGTTTTTTTAATAGGGTTTCAGAAACCCTTTTATAAAGAAACAACAATTACGGATTAAAACATAAACAATGCGATTGCCAAAACACTAAAACATAAACAATCAAACCCTTAAACGATTAATCAGATTTTTTCAAACCCAAAAAACATAAAATCGATTTATGAAGAAATAAATTTTTACTTACAATAACCGATCGATTAAAGGAAATAAAAAAAAAATTGGATCTTGATACATACCTGTATAATTGTCAATCATCGTTATTATGTGCATTTCTTCCCTTTCTTTGATGTATAGAATAATCGCACAAATTAGGTTAGTTGTGGTGTTTTGTCAGTTACAATGTATACTAAATAACCTATTAAAACTCAAATACAAAAAGACAACATTACCCCTTGCTTTAATTAAAAAGTTAATTAATGTTTATCATATTTACCATCATGCCATTGAATATGGATGGATGAGATTTGTTCCTAAAGTTCCTAACTAAGGGTTGGTTCTCAATTGAACCCTACCATATATATATATATATATATATATATATATATTATATATATATATATATATATAATATATATATAGGGTTGGGATCATACGAGAACAACTTTAGGGAGAGAACCAGAGAACCATTGTCAACACAAACAAAAAAAAAACTAAAAACCCCACCTCCAACCCCTAAAAACCTAAACCCACCCACCTCACTCCCTAAAAACCTAAACCCCCCATCCCCCACACCGCCCCAACCCCCCCCCCCCCAATTGTGAAATGCACATGTGCAGCTAACCCCACACCCCCAAAAACCAAAACGCTCCATCCCATCCCCCCCCCCCCCAAAAAAAAAAAAAAAGATACCCCCTCTTCCACCATACCCAAAAACTAAACCCTAAAGCTAAACCATTAAAAAACTTAACTATAATAGTGAAATGCACATGTGCATGTAGTACAATTATCTTATTTTATAGTTTTATATAGAGGTCACCAACAACCCCAAAAAACGTAACCCCATTCCCATCATACCTAAAAACTAAACCCTAAAGCTAAACCCATGAAAAAAAAACCTAACTATAATAGTGAAATGCACTTCGTGTTTATTTAAAGATTATTGAATAATTTTTTTTTCCACCTTATATATCATATCACGTCCATTTAATGATCATTTCATTATGGCAATTGATAATTTATTCAAAAGTGTGCTCTAATAGTGGAAATGCACATGTGCATACGGTATATGTATGTATATATATAACAGCAAAATGCACATGTGCATAAGATCCTGACGTAATTATGACGTAAAAAAGGTCATTTTTTTGTTTTTTTTTTATTTTTTTTCAGAAAGATTAACACTAAAAAAAACGTTTTGGTGTTTTTACTTTTTTTATTTTTTTAGGTTATATAATTTTCTTATTATTTTTTTTTATTTTTTGGTGGAGGGGTTTTTGTGTTTCACACTTGGTTCTTTGGTTCTCTCCCTAAATTGTGGTTCTCAAATGATCTAAATCCTCTCTCTCTCTCTCTCTCTTATATTATATATATATAGGGTAAGGTTCCTGTAGGAAAATGGTTTTGTGTAGGAAGGGTAGGAAGTGTTTTCAACCGTTTGATCTAGAAATGAATGGTTTAGATTAAAAATTTAGGTTTGTTAAGATTATACTAATTATAATTTAATAATTAAGGGTAGGATGGTCCAATAAGTGTTTTAAAAGAGGGCAAGAATGTCATTTTCTTGTTTTTTGATATAGAAACCGTTTGATTATATCCCTTAATTCACGTCACTTTTTCTCTCTTCTAATCTTCAATTATAATAGATTATTATAATTGTTTCTCTCTCATATTCACTCACCTCTATCTTCTCTCTCACATAGAAAGAACCAGGTTTCTTTCATCTTCATTAATATTCACCTTCTTCATATTAATAAAATCGGCTTCTTCATCTTACTAATCGTTGGCTTCCTCATCTAAAACTCATTCTTCTTGTCTTGTTTTACAGATAAAAAAAACCCAACTCGGTGTTTTAATTCAGACACCATCGACCACCACCGACTAACATGCAGGGAAATCAGACACCACCACACCATACATCTACCATGACTGGTACCGACCGACAGGTTTATGCTTATTTTCTTTTATTAATTAAATTTTTTAATGGTGTTTTATGAATTTTGAGGATGAGTTTGTTTGAACAGTCATCGTTAGGGGAATATGCTTTGTTGTTGGGGAATATGCTTTATTGTTGGGTTTTCTAGTGTTTTTGATTTTGTAATGGTGTTTTTGAATCTGTAATGGTGTTTTTTATTCTGTAATTGGATTTCTAGTGTTTTTGTTTCAACAGTCACCATTAAATTTTTTAATGGTGTTTTATGAATTTTGAGGATGAGTTTGTTTTAGTGTTTTAATAGTGTTTTATTACGAATAAGTAATGTTTCATACGATTAAGTAGTGTTTTTTAAGATCGAGTAGTGTTTTTGTCTTCGGACACTATAGTTTGCGGAGATTATAGTGTGTGAAACTTTCGATTTTGGTGTAATAATATTGCGTTTTGTTTTATACAAATAATAGTATTTATTCGATTTTTGGTTTAAGTGTTAAATGAATGATGACGTATGTTGTATTTGAAATATGAAGAAGGTGTTTTGTTTGTACAATATTGCGTTGATAGTGTTTGCGATTATGATGGTGTGAAGTTTGCGGATATGATATATTATATGTTGTGTTTTTCGTTTTAATCTCTTAGTTTTGATTCTGTTTTTTTGAGATATGGAACTGATGGATTTGGCGACAGTTGAAGCTAAACAGAAACAGAATGAGAGACGTTCTTCAGTACATGACAAAGGGCGCGAGTAAATCAGGTAACATGAATAGCGATATGAATGTTGGAATTCGTGTAATAAAGGTACCATTCGAAGTTGAAAAAAAGAAAGTGGACACTCCAAAAAAATAAAGATTGGTACTATAGATTTTGAAAAAAAAAAAAAAAAAAAAAAAACCGTTTCGAATATATGTACATAAAAATTGGAAACATTGTTGTTGATATCTTTTAATTTTAGTTGCCATGTTTCTTTCCGCATTGATTTCTTCAACTCTTTGCCTTTGACATCCTTATGGACTTTTTAGAATGTACAATATGTCTGTACATAAATTAGAGTAAATTATGCAATGTGTGATCATGTATGTACATAAATTCTAGTTTAAAGACAACTGAAAGTTATATGTATAATGTAGCAGATAAATTCAAGTTAACACCACTGTTTTCGCTTTCTTATTTTCATATTTTTTATTATTGTCTGTTTTAAAACACTACTTATTTGTTTGTTGAAAATACGTGTTATATTATATAAAACCACTAGTTATAGTAACTATTAAAAACTGTTGATATTAATGATTATTAATTTTATGTGTGGCCAGGAACAAGCGGATTTTGATGGAACCGGTCAGGGTGAGGATAAAAAACACTTTGAGGAAAACATGGTGTTTGAAACGGACGGAGAGCAAAACGTTGTTGGGTTCGATTTAATTTTCGTGCCCATTATACAGTCGAAACGTTTCTACCTCATGTGTTTGACCCTCATGACACATGACACACTTGTGATTGATAACATGGTACTAACGGATGGTTTCAAGGCGAGATACAAACTTTGGCCAGAGAAAATGGTAAAATACATAATTTTATTCGTACCCAATTGTATCCCAAATTATTTGAATTTCTTTTATCTACTTGTTTATTTACAACATTTTTTTTTTACCAGACAGCAGCTTTCGCCGGTTACCTTAAATTTGTGGGCCACACTAGTGCAAATTGGGTTAAGCTATCAATTCCGGACCGTTAGACATAGGTGGAAGACGGCCCATATGATGTAGACTGTGGTATTTTCGCAATGAGACACATGGAGACCTACAAGGGTACGCTAGTTAGGGAGTGGAATTGCGGCTTTTCTAATGAGTGCAAACAAAACAAGGTGAATTGTTGGGGAAGCAAAAAAAGACAACTTAATGAACTAAGGATGAAGTATGTTGCAAAGATCCTATTAAGTGATATCAATTTATATGACCGGATGTTGAGTTAGGTTTGGAACCAATATTACCGGTTACCGGATGCTACTAGGAGAAAATGGAGAAGACCGCGTTTGTTCGAATTGGTTGAAAGATTGGGGCCGTCAATGGGAAAAAAAGTGACATTACTTTTGTGATTTGGAAAAAATATTTGTTTATCTTTATTTTTTGGATTATGTCTCAGATATGTTTTGGACGATGGTACATTGTGATTTTTGGATATTTGATTTAAGAAAACGCTTACATGGTTTACTAAACCCTGTTAAGAAAACAATTATTCTTTAAAAAAATGCTTACATGGCTTATGAACCTTGTTACAAAAACATCTTATAAAAACACAGCTTATTCGTATAAAAACTACTTAATCGTATATATAAAAACACTACGATTAAGTAGTTATCATCAATTTGTTGGTACATTGTGTTGATAAATAACACTTATATACATGCTATACTTGAGAGACTAGCAATACTTCATAAAAAACACAGAGCAGCAAACATACAACAAAAGAAATGAAGGGAAAGCCTTATAATATACTACTTAATCGTATTAAACATTACCTTATTCGTATGAAACAATATTTATTTGTATATAAAACACTATTTATTCATACATGTTAACAAAAACAACCCCCATAAAAAATTATTTTAGTAGGGATTTAGAAACAAATGTATCACATCTAAATCTTGTTTGGTATCAACCCATAAAAGTTTTAAAAAAGGGTTCTATAAGACCCTAAGGACTTGTAAAATGTTTAAAAAACACTACTTATTCGTCTAAAACACTACGGATTCACATTTTGTTACCCCCCCCCCTCTAAACACATTTACAATAATAGTCGTTTTAAAACCAAACATAACCTATAACTCCTTTTATATGATGTTGTGGATCACATGTTAATAGAAACTAGCATGTTATATAACACTAATGAAAATTGGAAAACACTATTGATGTCATATAACACACCTGATATGATGCCTTTTATTTAAAGAACTACGAACGACAATATATTGAAAGTAAATAAAAAACATGGAATCAAATAATTTTCAACAGACTTATTGAAACATGTAATCACGTTAAAACAGTAACAAAAATATAAAAAAAGTAAAAAAACATGAAACATGAAAAAAAAAGGAAATCAAAGTGGAAGTTATTTTATAATTTGAAACACCTACTCGTCCTCATCATCGTCCACCACTACATCCTCCTCGCCTGGTGTGACAACCTGACCTTTCACTTTTCATAAATTGTACACTTTTAGTCCCTAGACTATATTTAATTTTCACTTTCAGTCCTTATTATCATTATTTCATTTTATTTTAAAACATCATTCAAATGAACTTATATATGTTTACAAATGCAATCTATTTTCAAGATATATAAAATTTGGTTTATAAAAAAATATCATATGTTTTATATAGAGTTTTAGTTAAAATAATAAATAATATGATATTGAAACAAAATGTCAAGGCATGAGTACTTGTGGTGGTCAAATTTTGACAACCTAAAATATATGTTTCATTGTTATTATTAAATGAGAATTGATTAAGCAATAAATATTGACAACTATTCTTAATTACTACCGGAAGTTTCACGTCAGTTTCATGGCTTACTTTATGGTCATAATGATCATGAAGGTATATTATGATCATTTCATGAACCAAACACAAACCTTTAGTCTCTCAAATGCCTTTTGGCGTTTTTTTCTAACACCAAGGCATAAGTAATAATTGACCATCAATGCGTCAATAAATTTTTTTTACTATTAAATTGTATGTTGCAATTGTGAATTCATACTCTTATTAGTCTTTATAATTCTCAATACCTCATACCATCTTGATATTCTCATTAGTCTCTTGGATTCCTCTTAGTTATAATCTTTGGATTCGTTATATAATATGTCGTAGCCGCACCATCGATCACCCCTTCTAGCTAGTCACCATCAAACACACACCACCGAACCGTCTCTCTCACCAATTCCAGTTCAAGTTTTATGTTCACAAGTTCAAGCTCAAATCCCTCAAGTATCAAGTCTTAAACCCTTGTTTCCTACTAGTTTTTTGGTATGGTTTTCATCTGTACCTTTTGTTTACATTTTATATACATATTTTTTAGAACGAATCTTTGTCACCCAACCATTTATATAGTAAATGTTTTGTTATAATAATACATAAAGGCTAATCTTTCCTCCATGATTTTTTTAAACATATATGTACACACAATAATAATTACTTTTGATGTCAAATATAATACATACACACGATGTTAATTTTTTCACAGGAACCAAATATTGGTTCACTACACTTATCCATTTTTTGGTATATATATAAAACATTATACATGATTTTAGACAAACTACAAAAGTCTTGGCATATGGATTAATTGTTTTATTTATTCATGCAAGGTCAAATTTATAAAAATAAGTTCTTCGTTTTCTATAAACTTTTATATGTAAATCATGATTTTTAAAAGTTAAAGAATGAAGAAACCTTGATGTGTTTTATGCTAGTTATGACTCGGGTTAAAATAAATATTATTAGTTGTTAAATAAATAAATAAACCCCAAACATGATTCACATACAAAAGTACAAGCTTATGTTATGACATTTTTACCATATAATCGTGTATGTATATATATATATATATTCCATATAAATATATATTTTCAAGAAGTTTTACACTATATTTCAACAGTCGTTGAGTTAAAACATTTGGAAACATAACTAGTAAATCATGATCAGTTTAGTTGGGTGAATAGGATAGTAACCAACATTCACGCTAGAAACACTCATATAAATCTTAAAGTGATAATGTATACCTTAGGGCATGGGTAGCGTGATGCACATATACATCTTCAGACTTTGCTACATGGTTGCTATGTGCTTGCGTTTGCTTTTCGCTTACATGTGAGTATATCTTTCCCCTTTTTCATGTTTTGCTCTTTTGGGGCTATTCATGTACACTATTATCAAATGTTATTCTTATACTTAATGCAATTCGTACATGTTTCAGGTTGTCTTGAGACGCTTCTTTTAAGTTTTTGGAGTTATATTTGAGCTTTGATTTCATTGTGTTTTAGTTAAACTTGACAATTTAGAATTATTGTATCTTGTATTTTCCTTTCAATGTAATAAACTATTTAAATCAATGTATCAATATTTACACTTTAGTACCATGTGCTATTGAACAATCGTCACTACGTGACACCTCGATGTTTCCGCCATCGGTTGGGGTGTTACACCTGGATCTTCTTCACCAGAAGTATCATCCTCGTTGACAACCTTCTTAGGATTTTGACAGGTGCGAATGTTGTGGACCGTATTCCAAGCAATTTTGACACTGCTTCGTTTTTTTGCAACTTGACTAATGGCTTACTCGTGCTTCGACCTAAACCGCTTAGGTTTGCTCATCCCTTTCTACCTTGTACCACTGGGACTCGAACAACTATATTAGATTCTTGAGTAAAACCACCTGCATCAGCATACTTCTTATAAAAATTATAACCCTCCTTAATTGTCACAAACTTCATTCCAAGCTGTGGAATAATTGATTGGTCTACTATAGGAGTGTAAGATGATGGACCTGTATTAAAAAAATGGGGAATGATTCATACATAAACTATAATAACACCACTTTTTTTATTTATAAAACACACTTAAAAACTACACTAAACAATAACAAAATCAGTCATCGTGAATCCGTATTTTAAAACAATACCAAAAGGATATTTTCTGTTAAACTAAAACACACATTGCATGTGTAACATAAACTCAACATATGTTACATGTGTAGTTTTATATAAAACAACTACTGATTCGTGTCTGATAAAAAAACATTACTTGTACGTGTAGATTAATAAAACACTACTGGTAACATACTGATTCATATCTGATAAAAAACACTACTTATACAGTTTTTTACGTTATACATACATTTAAAAATTTAAAAAACCCACTTAAGAACTAAAGTACGAAATACATTCATCAAACAACGACAAAATCAATTGTAAGTTCTTATACAGTAGAAGTGTTTTAAACAGTAGAAGTGTTTTAAAACTGATATGAGAGAGAAACTAGTGTGCATTAATTAAAGAATTATGGGAACGGTTTTTCAAAACTAATATGAGAGAGAAATTGGTTTTCTCTAAATAAAGCACACACAATTACCATAGTGCCCTTAAATAAAACACTGATTGTACTATCATGCCCTCAACTACTATAAACAATTAATTAAAAAATAAACACATATAAGTTTTTAATTTCAACCATCAATCTCAACATCCAATGGATCAAAACACTTCTTATACCCTTCCTACACAAAATAATTTTCCTACAGGAACCCTCCCCTATTAACTATATATATATATATATATATAGGGGATGGTTATCTTGAGAACGCTAAATATCGTGAGAACCGTAAAAACAAGTAAAAAATCAATCAAAATCAATTTTTTTTAATACAAACCTCATTATAATCAAAATACAACATTAATAAATGAATTTTTCTTTTTTAAATAATTCATCTTTTCTTGAAAAACACTTTCAAATTAATTTTTTACACATGTGTAAATGAAACAGTTTACACATGTAGTAAATTTAAAACATGTGTAAAAACAATTTATTTTCCATATACATTTGAATTTTTACATGTAAATTGCGTTTTTGAGATTGTATTTTAGTAATAAAGTTAAGTGTAAAAAGAACTTTCGAATTTGAATCGTTTGTAGATGGCGTTCTTACGGTTCATGAAAAAATATGTGTTCTCAAATTAACTTTCCCCTATATATGTGTGTGTATGTGTATGTTCCAAAGAACATTGTATGATCGACAAAATGTCAAAGACAACAACATTGTAATACTAGCAAAGCATGTTTGGGATTCAGTTTAGAAACAACTTATTGACTTATTGGCTTTTTGAAAAAGCCAATAAGTCAATTAGTTGTTAAGCTTTGTTAAAATTTCTTTTTATTTTGGCTTTTTGTTATAAGTTAAAAAGTTATTTTTCAAAAGCTATAAAAACCTGATTTTTTAAAACTGTTTTTATCTTTTTGAATATTAAATTACTAAACTACCTACATTTCATTCCTTCTTATTTATTTTATATAAATATGCTAATATAAACACATTTAAAAAATAACTTATTGGCTTTTCACACCCAAAAGCTAACCATAAAAGTTTTTTTAAGAACTACCTTTGAAAAATTCATAAGCCCACTAAGCATTTTTCCACAAAAAGTAGTTTTGGAGTTAAATATGCAATCCCAAGCATGCTCCAAGTATACAAGCCCTTGTATACTAACTAGGTGTATCTGATGGCGCGTTGCGCCATAACCGTGATAACCGCGTTTGTAAGATCGACAGTACAAATGTGTTACGTATCAACGGAAAAAACGGCTAAAACCAGGAAAATCGTAAAGAAAGAACACAAAATATTAACACCAAATGACTTACATAACGTTAAAACATAGCGGAAAATAAGTCGGCGAAAAAGGGGAAAACAAAAAAGTTGAGAAAAATGGCGACGCCAAAATGAGAAATAAAGTAATCAAAAAGTTGGTGGTCAAAATGGGGGAAAAAGAACTTAACAAAAAAGACTAATAAAAATAGCCATGGCAAAAATGAAATAAAAAAAACTTAACAAAAAAGTTGGTGGTAAAAACAACAAAAAGAAGAAGCAAAAAGTTGGTGGTTCAAATAGAAAAAAAAGAAGTATAAAAAAAACGTGGCAAAAATGAAATAAAGAAAACTTAACGAAAAAGTTGGTGGTTAAAACACAAAAAGAAGAAGCAAAAAGTTGGTGGTTCAAATAGAAAAAAAAAGAAGTATAAAAAAACGTGGCAAAAAATGAAATAAAGAAAACTTAACGAAAAAGTTGGTGGTCAAACACAAAAATAAGAAGCAAAAAAGTTGGTGGTTCAAATAAAAAAGAAAAAAAAGAAGTATAACAAAAAAGAACAAAAGAAAAGGGCTGTGGCCAAAACGTAATAAAAAAACTTATAAAAAAACTTGGTGGTCAAAACGTAAAAAAAAAAATTATAAAAAAAAGCAAAAAAAAAACGGGACGAAAATGAAATTTTAAGAAGTGGACTATTTAAATCGTTGATCTATTAATAAATATATATATATATATATATATATATATATATATATATTATATATATATATATATATAGGGTAGGGATCCTAAGAGAACCACCCCTATTTGAGAACTGAGAGAACCATTCTGAGCCACACATTTTCATACAAAGGCAAAAAAAAAAAAAATTTTTTTTTTTTTTTTTTTTTGCTTTAATCGCACATTTTTATGCAAGGAAATTTTTTTTTTTTTTTTGAATTTTTTTTCATTTATACATGTGTATTGACAATTATACATATGTGTATATAGCAATTATACATATGTGTA